>JAOTQR010078624.1:0-11152 GCA_025774065.1 Solanum ossicruentum
TAGGACAATACTCTCCAAGCAATCCAATGGATTCCAAATAGAAGATGGCTTGTTCGGACATAAAAGAAGTTTCACTTAGACCACTGCAACTTTGTAAATTCACAGAAGACACACCACTGTAACCTTCAAAAGAACGAACCATAAGTCAACTATAAAGAAACTAAAAGTTACTGCACTAATTATATTAACAAATGAAAGGAAATTAATTTTAATAATCACTGATCACAAACTGCACCACCCTTTAGATTCAAAAGTTGAGTTCCTTTAGGCAATAGCAGCTTGAAAAGCAACACATTCTATAAAATTTTTGCAATGAATAGGAACAACAAAGGTATGAAACGATAAACTAATCAGCCAAGGAAAATCAACATTCCTTGGGTCATTTATCAGTGTGTATAAGCTTCCAAAACTGCATAATCTAGAAAAACTTGAAAGAGAAACCCAAGACTTCTTAGTTTCAAAGACTAGACTGTATTTCTCCCCAATGCCCGAAGTCTTAATACTAATTCAACAGAATGAATAGCCAACATATTTTTTTTGGTCATGAATAGGTCTCCACTTGGAATGTTTCCACTCCATTACCATCCAAATTCGTAAAAACTTGGGGATCAAACTGTACAGCCTTTCATCTCACTTTTGACAAAAAGGGAATAACACAAATATAGGCAACAACTATCAAATCTGCGACTAAAGAAACCAGTGTACACGCTTATACAGATTAAAACGTACAAAGTCCATCCAATCAATACCAAACTATTTGGAATTTGACACATGAACTATCTACATCCATTCCGCTCTAATTCGACTCATTTCAATCTGTAGATCCATTCAACTAAGTTTTGACGAAAAGAGAACAGCACAAACACCAGCAACAACTACCAAAATATGATATTCTTTTACAACCTACTCCAACTAAAGAAATCCACATTATACAGCTTAAAACATACAAAAACCATTCCATTAATGCTAAATTATTTGGAATTTGACATGTGAGCTATCTATATCCAGTCCACACCATTTCAACTGTAGAACCATTCAGCTCAATTTGTCAAAGAAGAACAGCACAAATATATGCAACAATTATCAAAATATTCTTTCATAATATACTCTGACTAAAGAAATCAGTGTCTGTTTTTACGGATTAAAAACATTCAAAGACCATTCTTCCACTCTAATTCGACTTGTTTCAAACTGTAGAGCCATTCAGCTCACTTTTGACAAAAAGATAACAGCACAAATATAGGCAACAATTATTGAATTAGCTATTCCTCGCAATCGACTCCGACTGAAAGAATAAGCGTCCACGTTATACAGCTTAAAACATACAAAAAATCATCCAATCAATGCCAATTTATATGGAATTTTTACGGATGTATGTATATGTCTATTTCTCCAATTTTCACTTCGATTCCCCAAAAAAGTCTTTTTAGCCAAATTAAGAGTCCTCTAAAACAAGAGATTCTCTAAAAACAGCCGCCTAATAATCTCATCAGATCAGTGAATATATTCTCAATCAAATAACTATCAAATAGATCCAAAAAAAATAAAAAAAATTAGATCGGAAAGAAAATTAAAACAAAATATATCAGGACGAAGATGAACACTTATAAAACCTAATTTAAATACACAACGACTGATGTTTGATTGAACAACCTCAAAATTACGTTTACTGAATTGATATAGCTAAGAATAAAATGAAAATAAGAACCAAAATACCTTATAGATCGATCGAACGAAGCGGAGAAATCTGCAATTTGCTGAGAGCGAGAGAGCCAGAGAGAGAAGAGCAATTGATGAAAAACGCAAATTAGGGTTTAATAAGAAAGGATATAAAAGTGGTGATAGAGGAGAGGCGGCCCAGAAGTTTCCTTCTTTTGTTTGAAAGAAGCCCAACAATATACATAAATATGTTATTTAATTTATTATTAACCTATAATCAATTATTATATAGAACAAGTATATCTTTTTATGTAAATTATTATTTAAGATGAGTATATTTACTTGTTCAATGATATACCATTATTTGAATTTTGTTCACAAAAGACTGCGACAACGACAATAACATACTCAGTGAAATCTCAAAAGTGTGATGTGGAGAGGATAAAATATACGCAAACTTTATTATTTCTGGACTCGTCTCAAAAGGTTACAAATAATTGAATTTATACCTTTTTTATTTTTAAAAAACTCTATATAAGTTATTTCCTTGAACGTTCTCGTCTATCTCTACCTAGAGGCATAAGAAGAGTTTTAGACTGAGACTGTATTTGAGTTTGAACTTCTGTAACTGAAATAGCGAATACTTCATTTAATTCTTCTTCTTCTTTCTTATTCGTATTATCAGGTCGTCTTTTCGTTAATTAGTGATTTAATGACACACTAGTCATATAAATTTCATCAATTTGAGTAAAATTCACTAATGTACTCTAGATCTAGAAATGGAATTGCTAAAATAACTTTAAAAAAATTCATTTTACACTTTTCAAATATGTACATATCGAATAGAGAAAAAAAAACATTAAAGAGATTTTTTAAGAAACATAACATAACAAATAAAATGAAATTAAATATGAAAATCAATTAAAATCTAATAACTTAAATACGAGAATGAAAGAAAATAAGAAATGAAATAAGTGCATCGAATATCAACATAAAAACGTAAGTTTATAACAATACGTCATAACTAGGTATTGAAAGTTGAAACTTTGCTCTAAAATACTTGCCAATACACAAAGAAATCGAGAGCACTTGAGTAATTAAGTAGCTAATGTAGAAAGAAATAATGACATAATTGACAAAAACTATTTTTTCTATAAAAAAAAAAAGTTATATGTTTTGAAAATGATCTGGTAAATTCCTTTCTTAGACATCCTTAGTTTTGGCTCAATTTGTATGTGTAATGTAAGCACTAATAGTATTTTAATTATGTAAATTGATGCATATATAGAGTCTGTTTTGTATAAAGAAAAACATCCAAAAAAAATTTGTTTTTCAATTTTTTCATGTATGATTGGTTTAAATATTTTGTTAAATATTTTTAAATTGATGTTTTTTCCTCAAATTTAAGAAACGTGTCAAAATGACATTATCAACTTCTAACCCTAATCAAAATTGGAAAGTATAGATATCAACTAATTTGATCAAGTTAAATGATACATTATCCAAATAGACTTTTTTCTCAAATTACAATCAAGGTCAGAAGTCGAGATCGAGATCAGAATTACGATCAAATTGCAATCAATAGTTGAGTTTCGTATAGAGATTTGAGGTTGGCTAGGGGCTGAATGTCAAATTGGGATTAGGCATTGAGTCATGGGTAGGGATCGAAAGATGCGTCTCCAGTTCAAATCAAGATTGGGAATCTGATCTAGAATTGAGGTCGGGTGTCAATGTCAATGTTAGGTCTCAAATTAGGATTGAGTGTTTAATTTTGGATCGAGGTCAAGTCATGCCAGGATCTCGGACCAAATTTAATATCATAATAATTTTTTTCATATTACACCTAAATGCTCTTGGATCGATATTTATCCTTCAATCGTTAGTCAGCAATTTTGTTTCTATACGTAATAAAATATCATTTTATGAATTTGTCAGTTTAAGCACAAATTGATTTCTAGTTAAGGAACAAAATAACAATTTTTAGTTAATAAATCTTTATATTCTTCACACTCAAAGAGATTTAGAAACAATATCGTTTGATTCTAATCGTTTCTTACTATATACCAAGCATTTTACTTTTCAAATTTGCACATAATATTATAGCTCAAATTTAATAATTGTATAAATTCAAAAACAGAATGCTATTTAAGAATAAGTTATACCATCAAATAAAAATCAATCATATCTTCAATACGAAATCAATTTATTGGACATTGCTTTCACACAAGTCGAGTTAGATGACATTTCAATAGCATCTGTTATACGTATATCTTTAGGTCTAAAATCACAAATTTTATGAATACTATTCACATCCGTTAATAGTTTTGTCAAGTTACTGTTAACGAACAAAAAGATAATCACACATTTTTTAAAAAAACATTTGAGCATATTTTTGATTCCTAACTTCCATACAAAATTTCAAAAACTTTTTTAAAAAAATAATAACTTGACTAAATTTCGAAATCTACTAATTTTAACATTATGATTTATTGGTATATTAATTTATTATCAATATTATGTAATGGATATTGAGATAGAGAAGAAAATCTTCTACTTCAAAGGACATATTAAGTTCTTGGATTATCCATGTGTGCCCCATCTTTATAAATTAAGCCTAAATCATTAAATCTAAAATTTTATGCTCATGAATGTTCACTTAGAGCAAAAGCATTATTATTTGGTACCCAAAGAGCAATCCAAGCATTAATGTTTTTCCATAAAAAATTCTTCAATCTTAAATATCTGTCAAAAAATTCCTTTTGCGTAAAATACTTTTTCACGTCAAGCTTGTTTAGCTAATAAAGTCATATTAAAATTTTTTAAATCTCTATAGCTTAACTCTTCTTTTCCATCAATCTCGGATGGAGCCAAAAATTTACTATTTTTGGCTTTAGGGTATGATGAAATAAAGCAAAATGGCTCTTTAAACTGTCTCTTTCAATTGTGAAGTAGCAATTAGTCAATACAACTTTCGACGCTCATCATAGGTCATCCGGAAATAGTCACGCTATATTTTTAAACATAGGGATCATGCTGCGTACATCCGACCCCCCCTTACCCCTCAATGGGCGAGAGCCTTTGAGGCATTGGGGTAATGTTGTTATTTTGTTGTTGTATAGCTTAACTCTTCTCTCGATTTAGAATCACATAATCTTTCTCATTTTTTATGCACAAATTACTTTACTATGTACTATTTAGAAGTATGATGGTCTACACATGTGCTTCTTGGAATTAAGTGTAACGTAAAAGAAAAAAATTGGTCATTGGCAATAAAATAGAGTAATTAGATAAATCTGAAAAGAATTTTGCTATAGATATTATAAAAAGTTTTGAGTGTATTGTCTAAATTATTCTCTACTTATAATACATCACCATACATTATTGTACTTATTCTATCATTTTCTTATGTCAGCTTGTGAGACCAATTCCCACCTTTTAACTATTAATAATTAATAATTTAAAATAGTTAAAATAATATATTAAAATTTTAGTTAACTTTCAAAATTTTGTTTGTGTCGTATAAATTAAGGAGATAAAATAGATATGTTATTTAAAAATCATATAGTATAAATAATACTATTTTGATTACATATTAAATAAACTTTTAAAGTTTTTTCATTATTCAAAATAGTTGAATTATTCAAAATTCAAGATAAATATTTGAATTTTCCATATTTATTCTTTCGTTTAATAAAATTTTATATTTTCTAGAAGATGAATTACACTACTTATAAAATTTATATTTATGATTTCATGAAAAGCAATAGTGAAGATTGTGGTTGAATTTTTTTTTTTTTTGAAATTCAATTAATATGAAATAAAAATATTAATAGTTAATTAAAATATTCAAAGTAACACATATGAATCCTAATTCTATGTATATCGTATAAATTTAAACAAATGAAATAACATATGTTGGACCCGTGCTTGCACGGGCAGACTTATGCATCTAGCATTAAAAATAGAAAAATTACAGAATTACACGACATATATTATCAAAATATCTAATATTCCCTACCATATAAAAAATTACAAGAATCTCGTATTTTTTTCATTCTCTCTCTTAACTTCAGATACTTAGGGAAAAAAATTAAATTCTGCCGCTTCCTTTTTTTCATTACTATTTTTACGCTTAATTTTTAGCAAAAGTTTTATAATTAATGTCAATCAGTGATCAGTTACCATTCCATCACAATTAATTTGAAATTCAAAGTTTAACAATTGTTTTGGTACTTTCATCATATATGGAAGAAGTTGTCTTCTTCACCACCATTGTTTGAATGATTTTCTCTTCTTCTTCTTTTTTTTTTTAAATTTTTCATTACTACTAGTGCTCTCATGGATACTCAAACCATTTTTCAGCCTTGGTTTTATACAGGAAGCCCACGTCAATAACAACTCTCAATCAACGCAAGAAGATCCAACAGTCAATGCCCAAGAAGACACCGTTGAAGATAACTTGGCAGTTGAGACGACCCTACCAAAATTGCATTTTTTCCCTAAATTGGAACTTATGATTTATTTTCCAAAATTAATCGTTAATTGGTTGATATGTGGAATCGATACATGAATCTATGCTAATGTAGTTTGATAATCATGAAAGTTAGGCGTACTAAACTTTTTTTGTGAATGAGTTCTTGATACACAAAATCACTATTCCTAATGTGTTATGCTTATAACATATAGAAAATCCTTCTAAACCAAGTATCAACTTATAGGAAAGTCTTGTAAACCAAGCATAGAAACACTGTAAATCAAGTATCAAATCATAAGAAATACTTGTAAATGAAGTATCAACTCATAAAAAAAAAGCCATATAAACTAAGTATCAACTCATAATAAAGTATTATAAACATAGGAATTGATTATGTTTAAAGTTGATTTTATTCAAGGAATTGCTCAACAGTAGAGCAAAAATGTGTAAGCTTTTTTTTATTGTTCTATAGTCTTTTAATATATTTTTTTCTCTTATATTAATTTTTTTTATCAAATTGTCACTCCAGGGATTGCAGGCTATTAATTTTTTTTTATCAATAAAATGTGTATGCTAATAACACATAGGAAATCCTTGTAAATCAAGTATCAACTTATAGGAAAGTCTTGTAAACCGAGTATCAACTCATAGAAAAAAATTTTAAATCAAGTATCAACTCATAAGAAATCCTTGTAAACGAAGTATCGACTCATAAAAAAGTCATATAAATTAAGTATCAACTCATAATAAAACATTATAAACAAAGGAATTGATTCTATTTAAAGTTGATTCTATTCAAGGAATTGCTCAACAATAGAGCGAAAACATGTAAGTTTTTTTTATTATTCTATAGTCTTTTAATATATTTTTTTCTCTCATATTAATTTTTTTTATCAAATTATCACTCTAGGAATTGTAGGGTATTTGTTGCTGCATACGCTGGGTACATCAGTGATAGAATCCCTATCCCGACTCATGTGCTGGATATTGAGTACCTTCGAAGGAGATACATTGTGCAGCTATGGAAATATGGTAGTGACAAGGCTTGCGACGGCTATGTTAGTGAAAATGACAATCCACCTAAACCTAGGGAATATTTTATTATGCTTGATAGTGACAAACTAATCAATTTTTCTTAATTTTGGTGTTTGTAGATTTCAAAACAGTTTCTTGAAACTACTGATTAGACTATTAAGGCAAAATTGTGTTTGCTTTTATTTTTTTGATGTTGAATAGCTAAGTTAATACTTTTTGATACTTTCCAGATGGTATTATAGTAAGTATAAAATTGTTCAAACTATGTTTTGCCCTATAATTTTTAGCACTTCACTTCTTTTTTTACCTTATAATACCTACTTGCAAAATGTTGAGCAAATCTTTTGTTACATGATACTTGAACTATTTTATACCTTAGATACTTGATACCTGTTTTGAACAAGATATCTGTCCACTAAGCAGTATTTTTATATTTTTTACTAGATACTTACATAAATATCAAGTATCAAATGGTACATGATCTATTACTTTTATAACAATTGTTGAATAGCTAAGTTAAATACCTGATATTTGAACTATTCTATACTTTAAATACTTGATACTCGTTTACACAAGATACTTGTCCACTAAATGGTATTTTTGTGTTTTTACTTGATAATTATAAAAATAATAAGTTTCGAATGGCACGTGATCAATTATTTTTATAATTTAGTTTTTTGATACCTTGCGTTAAACAGAAACTTTGTGAATTTAAGTTAAGATTTTTTAAAGAATTTGTTTCAGTTTTTGGATTATTCAAATAGCACTAAACCCATGTCATTTAAAGAAGAAACAAATGGTATATAATCAAGTATCAATATTTTCATATATCCACATATATGCATCAATTTTACATTGAAACTTTTAGCACGTATCTTAATTTTTATCAAATTATTATGTGTCATTTTTTTGAGTATTTATATTTTTTCATTTAACGAATTATAATCATTATTCATAAAACCTACAAAAGTATTAGTTTATCATGATATATTATGAATCATAATACAAAACAAAACTAATTCAGACATAGTCAATATGATAATTTATTTTTCCAATGAAATGTTCACCCACACTTGTTGTTCGTACTATCACAAATAAATCCCCTGAGAGAAATAAATGAATCTCAAAGATCATACAAAATGAGAATTGTATCCATACGATTTTGCGGTAACTACATATCAACCTATCACTTTTCCTTCGGATAAAAAGTACACATCCTTCTGTTGTAGCCTTCATGACAACAACGCCCACAATAATTTGTGTTTGTGCTTATCTTCTCACCGCGCTTTTCTTCCTCCCTTTTCTCAGTCTTCCAGTCATCCTTTTGTACTTTGGTAGAATGACAACTTTAACTACAACATCTTTCGGTGCAACTTTGTTAAACATCCTTTCCCTCCTGGGAAAATATGAACATCATTGAAATATCTAATCTTAAACACTTCTGCGTTTTCTTTGCATGATGCCTTCATTCTCTAACCACAATCATCTAAGAAGCATTTTAACACATAACTGTAAAATTTATTTACTTAAGTCATTAAAATTGAAAAAATATTTGTAAGTATCTAACAATGACTCTGTATGGCTCTTGATACTATTATGTGATTCATCAACAATTAAAAATTACTAATTATACAAAATAGAGAAACTAAATCCTATAATGCCAGTTAAGTACCAGAATACTCACAACAATAACATTTATTTTGATTGATACCTGTCATTTTTCCAGTAAACATTATTATTTTTTTAAATCAATTTGTCCAACAAGTATCATAATGTTTAGACTTATTTGATACTCTAATATTCTATTCTTGTGATTTTTTAACACATCACATAACAAACTATCAACTAATTTGTGTAGGTATCATAATTAAATTTTTTCCAAACTGCATGTATATAAACAATAAATAAATAAAAAAACAAATTGTATATGTATCTTTCACTTCACATCCATATCATTTCTTATAGTTATGTGAGAAGAATTACCTTCTACAACGTATCTAATAATTATTTTTTTCTTCTTTTGTGGACAATCAGTTCGGCCACGATTGTTTCACTCAAATTTACGAAGGAAATATTTTTTCCAACAACTATTCCATCACTTTTGTATCCTTGGTAATCAACATCAAATTCTCATTTTCTAGAATGACGCAATAAAATGGATACGGTCATACCTCCTCCATCTCATTTTTTCTTCAAAATGGATCTAATGTTGGCCTCTCATATTATTTTGAACGCAAATTGCTATAATTTTTTCAATTTTTGAATTTTGATTCTATTGCGCATAAAAATCAAACAATAATGTTGAGAAAAGAAAATTTTGGAACAAAGAATGAAAGAAAAATTTGAAATGGAAAGAAATAATTGTGTGAAAATTAATTTTGAAAAAGAGAAAAATTTGAAAAGGAAAGAAATAATTGTGTGAAAATTAATTATGGGTTAGCTTTAATTGAAATTAATTATGGATAATTGACTAATGCATAGGGGTGTACAGAACCATACCTTAAATCGCACCAAACCGACAAACCGAATCAATCCGCAAAAAAAACCGCTTAGTGATTTGGTTTGATTTGGTTTGTTATTGACGAAAAAACCCGACTATATTTGGATTGGTTTGGTTTTAATTTTAAAAAACCAAACCGAGACCAAACCAACCCGACATTATATATTAATATATAAAAATAAATATATAAAATATATATAAAATAACATCATTTAAATCCCAAAACCCGGGGCGCGTGCACCTCACGCACCCCTAATTCCCCAGACCCCAATCCTTTTCTCTCTTCATTTCCCACACCCACGTATACTCTCTCCCTTTCCCCGATCTCTCTCTCCTGTTTCTTCATCTGGACCCATCCTCGTTTGTTCCCCCGCATGCGCCATCCCTCTTCCCCATACGCAAACTCTCCTTCATGGCTTTTCATCTACCCGACCCATCTCTTGCGGTCGACTTCATCGGGATTTTTCCGAAGGAAGAATATATGGTCGAGGAGGACTTCAAATTTGGGGCGGCAATTGAGAAACGAAACCCAGAGAGGAAACCCAAAAAACCCAGACAGATTTCAAATCCCTGCAATTAAATCTAAAATTGGTCAAAACCCTTAGTCGAGGAAGTGGAAAACGACGCTTTGGTGGTGTCGAAGCTCGTATTAGCTCAAGTACTGCTCTTCAAAAGGTAATATTGTAGATCTCATTCCCTCTCGTTTTGTTCGAATATAGCTGTTAGATCATGTGATAACCGTATAATCTCTTCTGGTCGCATTCACGTGGAACAGAACAGTTGTGTTCTGATGTTTGATATTGTGATACTCATATTACTGTTCATTGTTATGATTTATAGGGTGTAGAAATGGGATAGATGTTAATTTCATGTCTCTCTGCTTAACATTTCTTTAGATGATTTTAAACTCTTTGCTTAACATTTCTTTAGACGTTTGTTCTACTGACTGGAGTATTCTGTTATGATGAATTGATGCAGTAGTTGTTGTTGTTGGTTATCAAGACATTTTGGGACTGTATTGTGATGTCGTTAGCTGGCTGTTTTTCTCATTCAATGTTTGTTGTGTTCTAATTAATTTCAAATGCCTTTTTTCTGGCTTACTGAAGTGCATTCTATTACTCTGTTTTTACTCTTTTTTCTAGATTATTGAAGTCTAGTGTCTTTCCAGTCTGATAAAAGGTAAAATTATTTTGCTTAGAACCTGTACGAACAGCTATCGATTTGTTTCTGTCTCTTAGTTGAATATAGTTTGCAATCATACAAGACATGTCATACCTGTTTCACTGCTACTACATGCTACCTGTTTTATTTTTGCTGGCTGTTTTGTTTTTGCTTGATCCTCTGTTAACAAGTTTTAACTTGATGTTGTTGCCCAAATAAATCAAGAAATATATATTCAATTAAATTAACTTTAATATTTCTCAAGTTGTGAGATTTGGGAAGTTATAACATTTTTTGTTTTGGAAAAGTTAAATTTTATTTGA
>JAOTQR010078626.1:0-43178 GCA_025774065.1 Solanum ossicruentum
ACAATATGGGAAGAGAAGAAAATCCACCCCCGAGAGATGATAGGCCACAACTTAGGGATTTCAGTGAGAATGCTTATGGTTGGAACCAATATAGCTAGGATCCTATGGCCATAGACATTACTGGTGTTATAGTGTTGCCTCTATCATCGGCAGACACTAAGCTCTCAGTGTCATGTGGATCACTTTAAATGCTCCAAAACCATGGGTTGTTCAAAAGGCTACCTTCATAGGATCCCCATCATAACCTCTATAATGTGGTCTTCGTCTGTACGAGTGTCATGGGAACACATAATCTTTCTCTTGATGTTGTTGGTTTGCGACTATATCCATTGTCACTAACTGGTAATGTAGCTGTATGGTTGTCTAAGCTTCCTCCAGGTACAATAACAAGTTGGGCAGAGCTTCAAAGAGTGTTTCTAGAGAGATATTTCCCAAGATAAAAAAAGATTAAGCTCAAAGATCAAATAAACAATTTTGAGCAATTGTCAGGTGACTCTATTAGTACTATATGGGAGAGATTCACGAAATGCTTGAGAATGGTCCCTGATCATAAGATTGTTGATGGTGTCTTGGTTGAGAGTTTCTATCGGGTGCTTGACGATAATAGTTAGGCTTGCGCCGACACAATCATAGGTGGCATGATTCTTGACCAACCTTTCGCATTGATAGCCCAAGGGTGGAGCAAGTGGTTAAAACCAATAGAGCATAGAGAGGTGCAAAGAAGACTTATTTCGCAGTCAACACCAACAATGAGCAAGCAAAGGTCAACAAGGAGATCATAGAGCAACTTGCTAAGTATGGACTTGGTCTTAAAAAAATCAAGCAAGTGTCCAAGAAGTCACTCACCAACCTTCTAAGGATCCCATGTATGATGATCCATTCTTTGATGAAGATGCTTGTTTCATGAGTAATCAAGCGGCTTTCCGGAATAACCTCCAAGGGTCCAATTCGGACTATTGGAGGCAAGGTTTCGAAAATCAAGGTAGGAACTATAATCATGATGGTGCTTATAGAGAAAACAGAGATGGCTACTATGAAAAAGAGAGAGTGTCGGTTGTCGAATAGGTTAGAAGAGATGGTTATAGGAGTGGTCCTTATGTGCCACTCTACAACCGTTGATGTCGTGCCAAGCACCTCGAGGGTTGAAGAGATGTTTGATGAGTTGTTTAAAAGAGTCGACCACCAAGATAAAACCTTGAAGGGAATGAAGTCGGATATTTCAAGTATAAACCAAAAGATAGAGTCTCACTCCGTGGCGATTAAACAATTGGAACAACAATTTGGGCAAGAGTTTTCACAATTGAACCAATGACAAAATGACACCTTACCTAGAAATATGGTTCAAAATCCTAAAGTTAAAGGGACTGTATGACAGTCATAACTCGTGGGCGTAAAAACCACATCAACTCTCCAGTAACAGATGTTATAGGTAAGAGTTGTAAGGAGAGTGTCAAAGAATAAGCCAAAGTGCACGGCATGAAAGAGCAACAAAAGAAATATAAGACCTTCCCAAGGCCCCCTCTGTCGTTTCCCCAAAGGCTTGGGAAGAGAAAAGAGGAAAGTAAGTTTGAGCTGTTTTTAGCAATACCTGAAAAATTGTCAGTGGACATTCCTTGATTGAAGCTCTTGAGAAGATGTCTGGGTATGCTAGATTGATAAAGGAACTAGTCAAGAAGAAGCAAGAAGTTAGTCAAGACCTCTCCCAAAATTAGTGCCATCAGCACAAAGTCTTTGGTGCAGAAACATGATGACCCAGGTGCATTCACCATACCATGCACTAGTGGAGAGCTTGCACTTGCCAAAGCACTATGTGATTTGAGAGCCAGTATTAAGTTAATACCTCTTCTTGTATTTAAAAGGTTAGGTTTGGGCCCCCTTGTCCGTACAAAGATGTGATTGCTAATAGCAGACACAACAGTCAAGAAACCTGTGGGGATACTTTATGATGTGCTGGTCAAGGTAGATAAATTCATATTTCCTGCAGATTTTGTACTACTTGACTATGAAGTTGATTTTGTAGTTCTTATCATCTCGGGGAGGCCTTTCTTACTACAGGTCGCATGTTGATTAATATGGAAAAGGGGATTCTTACTTTCAGATTTGTTGAAAAGACAGTTGTGTTTCAAGTTTATCAGCAAGATAGAAAGAATTGTGGGCTTCAGGACATGTCAATGATTGAAACAGGTGCTGATGATAAAGTGGAGGTCCCGGTTGAGTTAAGAATGGGAGTTGAACCTTTGGCAGCTGTGTTGATGAACTTTGATGATGAAAGCATTCCTGATTATGAGGAGACGATAAACGCTCTCAGAGTGTCATTTGGATCTAGACGACAAGCTAGGTTGGAGTTGGATTTGAACAACAGGGAAACTCCACCTGCTAAGCCTTCCATAAAAGTCCCACCTGAGTTAGAGTTGAAGGCATTACCAACACATTTGAAATATGCATATTTGGGAGAAAATAGTACATTACCAGTCATAATTGCGGCTGATTTAAGTGAAGTACAAGTAGAGGCCCTTGTCTCTGTTCTCAAACAATTCAAAAGGGCTATTAGGTGGACAATTGCAGATATCGTAGGCACACACTCAGGTCTATGCATGCATAAGATTCAACTAGTATAAGATTATAAAACCAAGTATCAAATATCAGAGATGGTTAAATCATCCAATGCAAGAAGTGGTTCGAAAGAAATCATCAAGTGGTTAGATACAAGGGTAATCTATCCTATCACATACAGTGAATGGGTGAGACCTATGCAATTTGTCCCAAAGAAAGGGGGTACCAATGTGGTGCCAAATAAGAAACATGAGTTTATTCCCATGCTACCAGTCACCGGATGGAGAGTGTACATGGACTACAGAAAGTTGAATGCTTCCATGGAGAAAGATCATTTCCCCATGCCATTCATAGATCAAATGCTTGACAGACTTGCAGAGAAGGATTGATACTGTTTCCCTGATGGATATTCTGGGTATAATCAAATTTTCATTACACCTGAAGATTAGAAGACCACTTTTTCATGCCTAATATAGTACCTTTGCATTTAAGAGAATATCTTTTGGATTATATAATGCTCCAGCAACATTTCAAAGATGCATGATGTCTATTTTCTCAGACATTGATGAAAGCACTATTGAGGTGTTCATGGATGATTTTAGTGTGGTTGGTCAATCTTTTGAAGAGTGCTTGTCATATTTGTAACAATGTGTTGCAAAGGTATGTTTAGAGTCACTTGGTGTTGAATTGGGAAAAATGTAACTTTATGGCCAAAGAGGGCATTGTGCTTGGTCATAGAATTTCGAGCAAGGGAATCGAGGTTGACAAAGAAAAAATTGAGGTTATCGAAAAACTACAACCACTAATTTCTTTGAAAGGTATCAAGAGTTATTTGGGCCATACAGTATTCTATTGTCGCATTATAAAAGATTTAACAATCCTTGTGCAAGTTGCTACAGAAAGATGCCAAATTTGTGTTCAATGATGCATGTATGCAAGTCTTCGAAGAATAGAAGAGAAAGTTGACTTCGACACCTATTATTGTGGCTCCTAATTAGTCCAAACCCTTTGAACTAATGCGTGATGCAAGTGGAGTGCCTTCAGGAGTGGTGTTAGGGGAGCATATTGCATCCTATTTACTATGCCAGCAAGGCACTTAATGTGGCACAAAAGAATTATGCAGTCACTGAACAAAAATTGCTCGCACTAGTGTTTGCCTTCGAAAAATTCTGGTCATACTTGTTGGGAGCTATGGTGAAAGTGCACACAGACCACACAACACTCAAATATCTAATGGCTAAAAAATATGCAAAACTAAGACTGATCAGGTGGGTCCTCCTCTTGCAAGAATTCAACTTTGATATAATTGACAGAAAGGGCTCAGAAATTCAGGTAGTCGATCATCTCTCGAGATTGGAAGATGAAGCTATAGTGAAATTTGATATGGTCTTGATATCAATGACTCCTTCCCTGATGAAAGGGTATTGGCGGCCTCATATGATCTCATACCTTGGTTCGAGACTTGAATACCCATCAACGTCACAAGTTCATGTATGATGTGATGAAATTATTTGTGATGAGCCATATTTATTTTGTATTTGCACTAATGGGTTCATCCATAGATGTGTTCCCGAGGTAGAAATGATGAGCATTCTTGAAGCATACCACTCATCGTTTGTGGGGGCCATCACGGTAGAGCTCGAATTGCTTTTAAGGAACTACAGTGTGGCTATTATTGGCCATCTATACATCAGGATGCTCATGACTACGTCAAGTCTTGTGACAGATTGCAAAGAGAGGGTGGAGTCTCGCGAAGGAAAAAACTCCCTCTTAGTCCTATTTTAGTGATCGAGTTATTCGATGTTTAGGGTATCAATTTCATGGGAACCTTTGTTAGCTCACATGGGAATAAGTATATCTTTATTGTTGTTGATTATATCTTTAAATGGGTAGAGGCTATAGCTTTAGCAAACAATGAGGGCAAGAGTGTTATGGAATTTCTCCGAAGAAACATTTTCTCCAGGTTTGGCACACCTCGAGCAAATATCAGTGATGGGGGGTTCTCATTTTTGTAACCGACTATTCAAAGCTCTTCTTGAGAGGTATAGTATGAAGCACCAGGTGGCAACACTTTACTATCCAAAAACAAGTGGGCAAGTGGAAGTGTCAAATAGAGAGATAAAGCAAATCTTGTCCAAGATTGTGAATGTGAATCGCACAGATTGGTCGCGGAAGTTGGATGATGCCCTTTGGGCCTATAGCACATCCTTCAAAACACCATTTGGATTATCCCTATATCAATTGATATTTGGGAAAGTTTATCACCTACCCGTGGAACTTGAACACAAAGCACTATGCATTGAAAAAGCTAAATCTAGACCGGAATGAAGCAGCAACATCTAGGTTAGTGCAAGTTAATGAACTCAATCAGGTTGTGGGCATATGAGAGCTCTGCCTTGTATAAGCAAAGAATGAAAATTCAGCATAATCGCAAGATCGAGAACCGCTAGTTTTCTCCAGGAGACATGGTGTTGCTTTACAACTCTAGGTTAAAATGATTTCTCAAAAAACTCTGATCTAAGTGGATGGGACCTTTCAGAGTGGTGCATGTTTTTAAACATGGAGTCATCGAGTTAGAAAGCAGGGATGGTAAAATCTTCAAGGTCAATGGCCAGAGGGTCAAATTGTACATGGGTAATATGGAAGAAATTAAAATAGTGAAATATTAGGACTTTGACAAAGCATGAGTACAAACAGCATCCTATCGTGCCACGACAATAAATCAGGCGCTTCTTGAGAGGCAACCCAAGGTATGCCCCTTGTTTCTATTCTTGTGGTTTTTACTTTGAGGACAAAGTATTCTCTTTTGGTGGGGTGTGGGAAGTTATGGATTAAGGTGAAGTCTGAGTAGCCTCCAAGACCATAACTTCCCCTATTCTTGATCCCAAGGTTTTCTTGCCGTGTTTCTTTTTCCTTGTGGGTGTTTTAATCTTCTGTTGAACGGGCATGTCTAGGTAGTGTAAATAATTTGTAGATACATAGTAGTATTTTCTGTTGGCGTATACATAGTTTTTAAATGCTTTTTAAATTTTGATGAAAATTCGGTACCCTCAAAACTTTTGAGATTTTTGGTTATTAGTGTCGTCATGCATATTAATTATCTGGTAATGTTTGTTCTAATAATGAGAAGGCAAGTTGATACTTGAAGCATGACCTGTGAGTTTATACTTGATTGTGTGTGCAATGTCATGTGTGTTGTGAGCTTATTTTGCCGCATTCATGTATCATGTGTTGATTCAGAACTTGCCTTTTTACTCTAAGATTGGTTTGGTGATGTGGTTGATTTGTAAGGGATCTTAGGCCTTTTTTCTTTTAGTAAACCCACTTTTGCCTAAATTACCTGCCAAATGTGACAGTTGACCCCTTGTCCCTAATGTTTGAGCCTTTCTTACACTCATTCTTTCTTGACACCTAGTGAGTTTAGTCTTGTTTTATGAAATACCTTGATATTGGCCCTGGTTTATCCTTGAATATGTGAACCTTGATTGTCTAAAAGCCTAAGTTGAGGGTGTCTACGGATAGTGGCTTTGGTTTGGGGAATAAATATTGTGTACTTCACCTCAGGCTAAAAGCCTATGTTGAGGGTGGTCTTTGTTGTGGTAAATTAATAAAAATAAGGTGGTTAGTTGGGAAAAAAAGAAAGAAATGAAAAGTCATGAGCCAGGTGAGAAAAAGAAAAGAAAAGTGCCTTGGATTAAACTGAATAGCAAAAATGAGTTCAAAAATAAGACATAGCTGAAAAAGAGAAAGAAGGTACTTGGGAAAAGCTTGAGATAGGAGAATATGGCGGATTCAGTGATGATTGTTATGTTATGAAGGTAAAAGTATTTGTAAACATAGTTCAAGGACAGTTTTTAGTCACTACTTGTCTAAAATGTCATACAAAAGCCCCATGAACCTATGTTACAAGCCACTAAGTCCTAAAGTGATCCTAATCCACTGTATTACCTATCTGAAAGTTGATTATAGAGGCAAGCCTATGGTGTTAGTCATTTTGCATGAATTTCATTTGTGAGAGTGAGAATGCTTGCACAGTCCCTGAGTTCTAATTGTTTTTTGAGTGAGTAAGAAGAACTTTTTTTCTGTGAGGGCATTTGCACTACTTGATTGGCATATAACCCAGTGATTGTGGATGGTTGATGCTTTTTTGCTTGTCATAGTTGGATTACCAGATACGTCTTTGTGTTTTGGTTTTCTTAGTAGTTTTGCAATCTGGTTTTAAAAATCAAGGTTGCGTACCTAGATTAGAGTAAATGATGTGTATGCCATTAGAGTCGCTACTATGTGTTTCTCATTGTCTGCTTAGATTGAGTCATTGCTTGAGGAAAGCAACAGTTCTAAGTTGAGGGTGTTGATGTACTGTCAAATTTTAGCACATTTGATGCCTAAAACAAGGTATTTTCTGAGTTCTTAATGCATTTTTTTATGGTTCTTATGAGTTTGTGTTGTTATTGCAGAAAAGGTAAGTTGGCATGATTTTGAGAGAGTTGCAGATTTTGCTGAAGTGCAGGACATACGAGTCTTCTTATGAGTCGTAACCAAAGCTACGAGTCATAAGGTGAACTCATAGCAAGGAACAGTGAGCAAAGATAAAAAATCTGCTGAGTAGAGATCAACCCTGCGAGGACACTCTCTGAGTCGTACGTCTTCCTACGACTCGTATAGGTGGGTTCGTAGCCAGAAACAGAGAGCTAAAATTTTGGACCAAGAACTGAAGACCTAGACTACGAGGGGAGCATACGAGTCGTAGCCCAAGCAACTACTTATACCAGTAGGTTGTAATAGTCAAGTCCAAAATGCAAAGTGCTTGATACGAGACCCCGATCACGACTCGTAGGTCACCTTACGAGTCGTACCTGCGAGACATACCTGGTGCCAGTTGTCTTTTCTTCTTAATTATTAGGGTTAAATTGTAAATACTATAAATACTTTATGTTAGGGTTTATTCGAAGGAGTCTATATGTGAATCGGAGAAAAACACATTGAGTATTCTCTCTAGAATATCTTTAGGTTTTAGAGTAGATTTCTATCTTTTTATTGGAAAACCCACTTTTGGAGATTGCAAGACACACATTGTATTCATTCTCCATTCATCAAAGCTTGTGGTTTGTAATTTGTGGTGCTTTTGTTCTTCATTTGTTTGGGTAACATTTTCAACTATGTCATTTATTTGCATTATTATTGGTTTTGCCTTAGCCATGAGTAATTAAGCACCCACAACTTAGGGTTGTGGGAACCATGGGTAGTTTTGCATGTATCATTGTGGAATAACCTAAGCTTTGTGCATTCTATCATTGTGGTTTTGCATGTATTGTTTATTTCTCTTCATTTTGATTGATGTTTGGTGGTGGCCAATACCAAACCCCGCCCACTATCACGATCCCAACCAAGGTAGTGACGAATATGAAAAGGGAAGTGGACGACAAGATTCGATTGATGTATTCTCGTCTAATCAACCAAACCTGACCAAGGGGAGGTTGACTGGGACAATAGGTAATGGTTAGTTGGCACACCATGGTTGCCAACCAAGCGCCATGGTGAAATTCGACCTTCACCTTCACAAGAGGGATGGAAGAACCTAAATTGTTGTCCTGCATGCAAATTCCCAATTAGAGTTATGTTAACTAGGGTAATTGAGTCAATGAACTATGGGGAACACAATTCTCGAGTTGTCCCTAAATTTGAGTATTTTTTTACATAGTCAATATAGTGTTTATTTTTAGTTTGTTCTGAAATCACAACCCCCCTCCCCATTTAGAGATTTTAGTTATAGAAGCTCGAAAGGATTAATAGTGAATTCTTGTAGTCAAGCCTTGTATTCCATGTGAATTCGACCCTAACTCTGGTTAGGTTAATCATTGATAGTGACCACTTTGATATTGGAGCATGAACATTATCAACGATTCAAAGATAAATCAAAACTCATCTACAAGAGACTTGATCACTTCTTCGCAAACGAAGAATGGATCCAAGCCTTCCCAGACACACACATTGATCATCTCCCATGCACCCACTCAGACCACTGCCTTATACTCATGTCCTTTTACAAAAAGCAAGAGCAACAAGAGACATACTATCTTTTGTTTGAGAGTATATGGGCATCACACCCAGATCTAGGCAATATAATCAAGGATAGCTGGGAGAAAGGGAAATATTACAAGCAATCACAGCCTTCACAAAAAATGTAACCAAATGGAACCAAGAAGTCATTGTCAATATCTTCCATATGAATAGAACCCTAACAGAACGAATTAATGGACTCCAAAATTTCCCTCTCTACACGACCAGTTCATTCCTACATCAACTTGAAGAAGACCTTATAAAAGATTTCAACCACGTGCTACGCCTTGAGGAAGATTTCTCAAAATAAAATCTGGAGTAATTTAGCTAAATGAAGGATACTCAAACACCAAATTCTTCCATACCACCATCCTAAACAAACGAAGAACAAAAAAAATAACAGCCTTTCAATCTAGTGAAGTAAACTTGGTATACGACCAAAAAAACATCACGAATATGACCGCATCCTAATTTCAACAATTTTTTGGAACATCCCATGGTTAGACAGCACTAAGAAAAGACACACCGATAGATGCAACAGTTCACTCAATAGCCTTGGGTTCACACCATCAACAAAGCAAATATGACAAGCGATTTTCTCCTTCAAGCCACTTAAAGCTCTTAGGCTTGATGGCCTACACCCTTTTTTCTATCAAAAATATTGGAATGTAGTTGGAACATCCATTATAAGCAAGCCTATGCAAGAAGGCTTTCAAAAAAGAATGAATACATAAAGAAATAAACCAAACCCACAAAAAGAAAGGAGCTGACAACCTGATAGACTTTTGACCAATCAGTCTATGCAATACTACTTATAAGACTAGTGCAAAAAATTATCACCAATAGACTTAGACCTTCTATGGAAAGAATAATAGGACCAACTCAGTCAAGCTTCCTAAAAAATGGACAGGCATAAGAAAATGCAATAATAGTCCAGAAGTTATTTTTCATTTCCGAAAAATGAGAGGGAAAACCCAAGGATGCTCCCTAAGATAGACCTAGAAAAGGCATTTGACAAAATTAAATGATATATTTTTTTTTTTAAAAAAAAAGTACACTTGAATATTTTGGTTTTCCCAAAAAGGTCACAAAACTCATAACCCCATGCATAACCACCAGCAGTGAAGCATTCCTTTTGAATGGGGATAGAACTGACTTCTTTGAACCATCTGGAGGAATAAGACAAAGGACCCACTCTTGCCCTATATATTCATTATATGTATGGAAAGACTATCCCAAAAGATAAAATAGGAAATACACAAAAAGGACTCGGTCCCACTGCAAATATCTAGAGGAGGTCCCAAACTGTCACACCTATTCTTCGCTAAAGACCTATCTTAATAGGTAAGGTTAGTGCAAACAACAACAAATATATACAAAACATGCTAGAAAATTTTTGTACTAACTCGGGACAAAGAATTAATTACTAAAATCCAAAATATTCTACTCAAAGAACTGCAGAATAGACACTAAAAGATTTATTCATTACATCCTACACATTAAAAGTGTGTCCACATAGCAAAGTACTTGGGATTTCCTATCTTTCACCAAAAGCATTCACTAAAAGTCTTTCATTATATAATTGAAAGTCTTCAATGAAAACTAGCAAGACGAAAAATAAAGTTTCTAAACATGGCAGGGAGGGTAACACTGGCAAAGGCTAGCTTGAGTAATATTCCAAACCACTCAATGCAATATATAAAGCTCCCCCAAAGTGGCAATAAAAGAATTGACAAAATACAAAGAAACTTTGTTTTGGGTTACATCAACACAAAATATAAAATCAATCTCGTAGGCTGGGAAATCCTTAAAAAAACATAAAAAGATGGGGTGACTGGGAATCCAAAGAGAAAAAATTTAAAAATGAATCGTTCCTCGCAAAGATGGCATGGAAGGTAGCCACCCAGCCAAACTCCCTATCAGCATAAACCGTAATCGCAAAATACAACAATAACAACGATATCACCATGCACGCAAATCATCAACATAACAATAGTATAACCTGGAGAAATCTGTTGCAGGGTTCGCGGACATTGTTTGAAGGCCTCAAATGAATATTAGGAAATGAAAAGAACATCTCCCTCTGGTATGACCACTGGATGCCAAATAATAAAATGTTAAGAGAATCGATATATGGTCCACTGCCATAACAAGATGAAGAGATGCGGGTATGTGACAACATATCAAATTCAAGACAAAGGTAATGGAAAACCACATCAACTAACATCCCAAAAGCACTAAGAAATCATATAGACAATATATATATATACCATTCCCATAAAGAAAAGATAAATTAACATAAATTCATAAGCAGAAGGGTATCCTAACAACCAAGAGCGAGTACCACTACATCAGTAATAAATGTACAAAACTGGACAGTAGTACTAGCTCCTTTGAATGGATCTGGAAACTACAATGCCCCAACAAAATTAGATTCTTTTATGGCTATGCCAACATAATAGGCTCCCAACTAGAGCTTACCTCAATGCTATAAGAATAACATAAGTAGACTCTGTCACATATGTAATAAAAGAGAAATGATAAAGCACATAGTCCCGGATTGTAGAATAGCTAAAAATAATTGTGGCAACACCTGGAAATCCACAATGAGGTAAATATCATTAGCCTCCAACAAGGTCATCACTGGCTAAAAATTGTACACAACCAGAAGGTAGAGCAGCGAAACCTGCAATAGAAAGAAGCCTTCTCATTCTATTTATAGAACATTTAGCTAACCAAAAATGACAATCCCCACAAAAATAAGCAAAACTAGATCAACCATATAATACCACCATCATTATCCCTAGAATTCAGATATCTAACAACGTAATATAAGAGATCAAAACCTACAGCTAGCTTATTAAATGGAAAACACCAACTATCGAGTATAAACTAAACCCAGATGGGGCCACCTCTATAGAGACCAAAATAAGTGGTATAGGAGGAGTAATAAGGGAGAATAAGAGGGACTAGGTAATAGGGTTTATGAAAAATTCCTTCCAAGGAGATAACAAAACAATGAAACTTTACGCCCTATGAAAGGTCCCCTAATTAGCCCTGGAACTACAACTTACACCATTAGAAATAAGTGTTGATTGCTAGGACATCCTTTCCATGCTCACACCTAACTACCCTACTAACTCTCCTATTCTTCATGATTGCACGAACTTATGCTCCAGTTGGGGAACCTTCTGGTGAAATATGACTACAAAGAAACCAACCAAGTGGCAGATCTTTAGTCAAAAGAAGGGGAAAGGTTGAAAGCGAACTCCTTTTTGCAATGGGCAAATCCTCCTTTGTTTGTCGAGAAGAATTTGAAAGCAGAAAAAGTGGGAACTCTTTTTGTTAGTCTGAAAAGGCTGCATATGTTAAATATTGATCCATATTTTGTAATTTTCCCTTCAAAAAGTTCTACTAGTAGCTATCAGGCTGCCACTAATTTGTACTGATGCATATTATTAATTAATATAACTACCTCTTATTCAAACAAAAAAAGTTATTTAAAATTGACAAGTATTTTCTAATCTTATTTCACTCAAGAAATTATTTTAGAATTTAATAATTACTATTTTATGTGTGTATACTTCACAAGCATAATATTTTATTATATAAAAATCATGCCTAGTATATTATATTTACCATGCTTAAAATAAATAAATAAATAATATTCTCAAATATGTCACTTAGAAGTTTTTAACAACTGTTTTAAAAATACTATTTTACTCTATAACCTTGATAAATATTTTCTCAAAATAATAGTAAAAGATTGCTTTCTAGGTTATTAATAGCACAATTTTCTTTTTATGTCGATGCCTACACTTAGCATATCACACACCATTTGCATTGTTTGTGTGTTTTCAAGTATGAATAGTTAGTTAGAGGCTTATTTGAGACTTTGCCTGCTAATTGTTCGTCCTATTTGTTTTGGTTGACAAAGAGTCAAACTAGGATGCCCTATATTCCCTTTCAAGTCTAGTACTACCTAATTAAAAGTCCAATGCCTCTTGGACCATAAGAAGGGACAATAGGCACTTTAGAAAATGCTAGTATTTTTCATTTTTCTTAGTACTCTTTTAGGTTAGTAAAAAACCAACTTAGGAGGGGTAGGGGAAGATAGGACCCACGGATATGATGATCAAACTCGATCTTAATAGGACGAACCTTGGTTTTGTCCTTTGGCTTAAATAAGCCATGCGAGCTATAAATGAAAAACTCTAATTTATGTTTTTAAAATAAAAGGCTGAGTAACTGATCCAAGCGGAATAAATCTCGCCTAGTTTTGAGTTTCTCTTTCATTTATTTTTTATTGCTTGGGGTAGTTAATTATTTAAATATTTACTTGTTTAATTATTTGCTTAAATTTTGATCACTTAGAATTAGTTAGAATAATTAAAAATAGAGACTTATTTGCTTGTTTTGACCCCCACATAAAATGCGAGATACGGTCGGGACCCACATTTACGGACCTTTGAAGGGTGCCTAACACCTTCGCTTCAAGATAACTTGAATCCTTATCTGTTTTCTAGTGACCTTAGGCTTAGAATTAGTAATTAAATTAGAATGGTGTCCTAATGCACCTTGAATTCATTAGGTGGCGACTCTTCCATTTATTTTCAAATCCCAAAAGAGTTGTTGCCATGACGTCGTTCAGGTTCCCATTTTTTGCGAGAAAATTGGGCGCAACAATGTTGTTGTATCTCTATGCCTTAGCCTATGCCTGGTAGGATAAAGGCCGCCCTACCAAGACGTACCTAATGACTGGCGACTTCCCTCAGAAGCCTATGATGAAGACAGGAAAGGAAGACTCGACTAACCTTGGTGTAAACTCGGTTGGGACCTATCAAACTATCCTTTGGATCTATACTGTGTCCTATTGTAGCTTCCCATCAAAGTGAGCCCGCTTATCGCTACCCCATGGGCCTCGTAATTAGCTGCTCAACAGGACAAGCATGATCTATAATATCCAAGAACATTGGCCCGTTGTGACTCATGACTGGGTCTTAATCATGAGCTTCATCTTCAAACCCCTAGAAAAGCATCTAATCCTCTCCTTCTTAGTAGGCAATATCACAAAGGCATATGGAGAGCTATGGAATCTGGCCTCATACTCTGTCACTATCATAGGTCCCTACTTTAGTCTTGATAATTGTCATGGAGCCTATCCTTGAGAATCCGAGGAATCGACCTAACCACGAATGCATCTAAGAACTCGGTCCACAATATTAAAGATGACCCAGCTGGCCTAGTATCCTTGTAAACATGCCATGATTGTCTAGCAGCTCTATCAATCTGATATGTTGTAAAATCTTCCCCTTCTGGACCCTAACATCATTGAAGTGTGCAACTCTCTCAACATGTCCTCAAGAACTCATGGGTATCTTCTCCAACTACCCCTTATAACCTTGGAGGAGATAATATAAAGAAATAACCACGTAAGCACTGATCCTGATATGGCCCAACACCTTCCGCAATATCTTACTGAGTAGCGATAGGCATTAGGGGCACATGCTTTACTGGAGCAGAAGCTAGAGCCTACTCTGCCTGAACTGGTGGCACTAGAGTTGGCTCGAAAGTTAGGACTAGTGCCGCTTGTACACCCCCAAGGGTTACAAGTAACTACGCAATAGTTGCCTTTATTGTTGGAGTAATAATAGGTGCATCTGGGGGCAGTTCCTTCGCTAGTCCTTCTGGTTATAGGGGAATAACGGCATCGTGATGCTACTCTATAGGATCTGGAGAAGGAGCCCTGTCTGGAGCCAGTGCTGCCTCCCTAACTCTATCCAGAGTTTGTCCTTTACAAGCTATGTCTACAAAAAAGTGATACGAGTGAGATTTCACGAAATTGAATACATGATTACACGAAAAGATACAATCACAGAGAAGATTCCTAATATCAACATGCAGCCTTTCAAAGATAAGTCACGAACATCTCTACACCCTTCTGCAGGACTCTACTAGACATTAGGTTTGTACAAATAAGATCAATGAACTCGGGACTCTGATACCAACTTGTCATGACCCTACCTTATTGTCATGCCCCTTGATGGTACCCAAGATGTTGCCGACACCCAGAGACTATTGCTAGTCCCCAAGCGAACCACTTGGCCTCATCATAATCATTCAATCAATAAACTCTACTAATCAGTGGAAGATACAAGAAATGCAAATGGACACATCTATCATCTAGTCTCAGAATAATAATGATGATACAATAGAAGTCTAATAGAAAGAACTAGCTCACAATCTTAACAATCAAGATATGACTCTAGTATATGAAGCCTCTATCACTATCAGATGGTGCCAATGACAGACTCATGGCTATCTCAATCAATATAAATCTAACAAATGTCTAACTCTAAAGCAAGATAAAAATAACATAATGAATCCTCTAAAGTAGGTGAGGCTCTCCATTCCGCTGAATGTCCTAGAACCTAAATGATACACTTGCTAATAATCTTTATCCTTGTATCTGCATTGTGAAATGATGCAGCGCCGTATGGCATCAGTACGTGGAATGTACGGTATGTAAAATAACTGAATGAAATTGAAACAAATAGAATAATATAGAAATAATAATCAACATCAATATAGAAATCATTTAAAATGTCAAATGTCCATTTAAAGAAACAATAAAGAGTAGACAAGTGACCCATCAACCTCATCAATCAAATCAGACTCATCTCAAAGAAACTCTACTCAACTCATCACATCTCATCTCGACTCAGAGTACTCAGTTTGGGAATTTTCTGAGAGTTTCTCTTATCTGACAACAATCACTTATCAGCCAGTGATTGTACAACAATCTCGTCGATATTTTCACAGCCGTTCCAAACTTGCCAGGTGGGGAACAAATCAAATCCACAAGGGACCACTAACCAATCAAGCAATACCTCTATTGTTTCAAGGAATCTATCAAGAAGGAACCACAATGAAATGTGATGGTTCAAATCCTCACCTACTCTTGGCTACGTACTTTGACGAGTGCGAGTTGGGTTAACTCTTACTCTTTCAATGCTCGATACTGCTCCAATGATTCAATGCTCATAAAACAATCCATCCAATCAAACCAATCAAACCATCTCAAATCAACCTCGTAGAGGCTCTCATCATTCAATCGGTCTCATGGAGACTCCAATCATACTATCAGTTCAACTTTTAATCATTTGCTTAAGACTTAGAACAATCATTAGGGAACAATCGAATAGACAAATCGTTAGAGTTCATTAATGAAGACTTACAGGACTACCAAGTTCTATCAATTCGTCATCATTCTCACATCTTAGTCACAATCACAATCGACATTCTCAATCCAGGCCCTAGACACAATCCCTATCTCTATTTTATGCATGCTTTCAAAAGTTAACATATAGGGTTTATGCAATATCTCATGAGAAGTAATCAATTCAATAAAACAAGTTTGCGATGATCATCAACATATGAAAATACGTGTAATGAATATAATTTTCAACAAAAATAAACAAAAATCATATATGCAGGATCAAGAACTTTCAACACACTTCTAAGACTATCTATGGTGCTCATGAGAGGACAATCTCATGCTTTTAGTTTAGCCTTACATACGTGGGATGAAGCTATCAACAATCGAGCTCTCAAGAATCCTCTTGAATTCTTCAATCTTACATTCTTTTTTCTTCTCTCTCAAGCCCTAACTTTTCAGTGACTTCGGAGGACTTAAAATAGAGTTTTAGACCCTATTTACACATCGAAATGACCTTATTTTATCGTATTGGAGTTTAGAAGGGGTTAGAAATTGACCAAAATGCCCCTCAAATTAAAAAGAGAATGTCCACCCAGAAAATGCCCAGTCCGCGTCGCGGATTGGATCCGGTCACGTATAAATTTTTTATAATTTTTTTCGAACAAGTTTTCAATTCCCGTCAAAAAATTAAAAATAATAAGAAGTGTATATCCACGCCTTAGGCGCACACCGACACTGTTTTTCATCTCGGATATTGCTCTAAAATCTGAATAAGACAATTTTCCCACTCAATTTTTCATGTCTATTGCATATCCAGTCTCAATTCTAGGGGTATTTTGGTAAGTTTACCAGGTGTTACATTATCTCCCCTTGGGATCATTCGTCCTCGTATGATGAGTAAAGATGAAAATCAAGGCAGGAATAGACTCTAAACTCGTCTCACATTCATATCTATTCGTCGACCTCTCGACTTCATCTCAATCATCAATTCACTCCATTCGAATTCAAGAATAACAATCAACACAAGGAAAGAAAATTCAATTAGTTAAAGTTAAGGAAATTTACTTTCAACATTCTCATCGTTTGGCAAGAGTAAGTGTGAATATTTTTCTTTCATCTCGTCCTCAGCTTCCCATGTGGACTACTCAATGAATTGATTCCTCAACAAACTTTGATTGAGGCTGTCTCTTTGGTTCTCAATCTGCAACCGGAATTTCTTTGTATGTCAAACTATCCTTCACTCTAATGCTCTCCACATGGATTACCAAGCTAGGATCTGCCAAACATTTCTTCAACATCGACACATAGAATATTGGATAGATATTATCTAACTCGGAAGGCAAATATAATTCATAGGAAACCTTCCCGGTCCTCTTCACAATATGATAAGGTCCAATATAATGCAGACTCAATTTACCCTTCTCTCCAAATCTCATGAAACCTTTCATAGGTGACACTTTTAAGTATACCCAATCATCCACCTCGAGCTCCAAGTCTCTCTTCCTCACATCAGTGTAGGATTTCTAGCAACTTTACGCAGTCTTCAATCATTCTCTAATGATCTTAAGCTTCTCCATTGATTCATTGATAAGATCAGGCCCAATAAACTCCGTTTCTCCAACCTCGAACAACCCAAACAGTGATCTACATCTCCTCCCACATAAGGCTTCATAGGGATCCATCTGAATACTTGTATGATAACTATTGTTATACACGAATTTAATCAATGGTAGGTGATCATCCCAATTTCTTTTAAAATCAAGAACATAGGTTCTCAACATATCTACCAACATTTGAATTGTACGCTTTGATTGACCATCTATCTATGGATGAAAGGTTGTGCTCAAATTCACTTTCATATCCAATCCTTTCTGGAACAATCTCCTCTAAAATTTGGAGGTGAATTGAGCTCCTCTTTTCGAGATGATGGAGAAGGGAACTCCATACAACCTTACAATCTCTTGGATGTACAACCTGGCGTACTCCTTTGCAGTGTTAGTTGTCTTAACTACTAAGAAGTGAGCCGATTTGGTCATCCTTTATACAATCATCCATACTGAATTATGTTGCTTTCAATACCTAGGTAGACTATTGATGAAGTCCATATTAATCATCTCCCACTACCATTCTGGAATCTTGAAGTTTTGAGCTAATCCACATGCCCTTTGATGCTCAACTTTCACTTGCTGACAATTAGAGCACTTTGAAACAAATTCAACAATATCCCTCTTCATTCCACTCCACAAATACACTTATCTCAAGTCATGGTACATCTTGGTAGAGCCAGGATGAATGGAATATCTAGTGCTATGAGCTTCAGCCATGATTCTCTCTCGAATACCATCAATGGAGAGAATATGGCCTAGGA
Organism: Solanum ossicruentum; assembly: GCA_025774065.1. Classification (NCBI taxonomy): domain Eukaryota; kingdom Viridiplantae; phylum Streptophyta; class Magnoliopsida; order Solanales; family Solanaceae; genus Solanum; species Solanum ossicruentum. Next base: position 18,201 of record JAOTQR010078626.1, read on the forward strand.
AAGCCACAAACTTAAGCCAGAACTCACAATTTGAGAATTTCGTATACAACTTATGGTCCTCGAGTGTTTAGAGGACAATTCTGAGGTGCTTTGCATGCTCCTCCTCATCTTTCGAATACGCCAACATGTCGTTAATAAACACAATCATAAACATATTAAGATACTGTCTGAACACTCTATTCATCAAATCCATTAAGGCTGCAGGTGCATTCGTCAACCCAAAGGACATGACCAAGAACTCAAAATAGGCATATGTAGTGCTAAAGGATGTCTTTGGAATATTGCAGTCCCTCACTTTCAATTGATGGTAGCCAGATCTGAGGTCTGTCTTTGGAAAAACAAGAGGCATCCTGAAGGTGGTCAAATAAGTCATCTATCCTTGGGAGAGGATATTTATTCTTTATGGTGACCTTGTTCAGTTGCCTATAGTCAATACACATTTTGAGACACCTATCTTTCTTTCACACGAATAGGATAGGGGCAGCCCAAGGAGAAACACTCAGCCTAATGAAGCCCTTCTTAAACAAATCCTTCAATTGTTCTTTCAATTCCTTTAACTCAGCAGGTCTAAAAGGTAGAATTGAGATTGGCTGAGTGCCGGGAAGAACATCAATCCCAAAGTCAATCTCTATATCAGGAGGGACTTTGGGAAAATCCTTGGGAAATACTTTAGGAAACTCATTCATAATCGAAACCGACTCAAGAGTAGGAGACTCAACATCATTAGATTTAACTCTCACAAGGTGCTAGATGCAACCCTTAGAAATCATCTTTCTAGCTCTAAGATATGAGATAAACTTTCCCCTAGAAGCTACGGAGTCACCCTTCAACTCTAGAACCAGTTCATTCGGGAATTGGAACTTAAAGGTTCGGGCTCTACAATCAACAGAGGCATAACAAGTGTGGAGCCAATCAATGCTAAGGATCAAATAAAAATCAGTCATATCTAACTAAATCAGATCAATAATAGTATTCCTATGATGGATAGACACTACATATGTTATATAGACTCTCTCAGCCTGAATAGACTCACCCACTGAAGTAGAAACATCAAAAGGTTCAGGAAGACTCTTAGGAGTCCTATCAAATCTACTGGTCACATAAGGATTTATGAAAGATAATGTGGCACCAAGATCCATCAACATATGACAATCAATAGAAAAGACTTGAATCATCCCTATCACAATATCTGGGGAATTCTCTAGAATATGTCGACTACCCATGGCATACAAATAGTTTATGGCCCTGCTTGCACCTAACATAGTACCTTTCTGATTTCCCTTAGCTAGTAGGGCTAGTGCAGAAGATTGAGCCCGGTCAGCCCACAGTGTACATTCTCTCTAATAGGGACTTGTCCGTCCACTCTTGAAACATACATCACTCCCCTCACAACACTTACCCATATGTAACTTGCCATATATACCACATGGTGGTTTACCTCGTGAACCTTGAGCTATACTAGCTTATGACTAAGACCCACGAGCTCTAACATTCTGGGACCTCTGATCATTTCTGACTCTAGGCGTAGGTGCACTAGCAGATGATGGTCCTGGAAATTGGTTACCATTGCCTTTCTTCCCAACCTTATGGCTAGATGTTTTACCTTTCTTGCTTCTAAATTCCTCTCTATCATGCTGCCTTTCCTTATCAGCTTGTTGTACAAAGGTCATCAATCTCCCAATGTTCATATCATTCACAAGCATTGCACCCCTCTTATCTCTCTTGGGCACTCTATTTAACTTATCAATATGCATTTCCATCCTCCCCCTTATATCAGCAACCATGTTTGGAGCATAATGAGACAATTGCGTAAACTTCAGGTCGTACTCTTGCACAGTCGTAGAGCCCTGTTTCAAATTCAAGAACTCTCTTACCTTTGCCTCTCTTCGCTCCCTTGAGAAGAAGCGCCCCCAGAAAGCTTTTTCAAATATAGCCCAAGTTAACAAGGGGGCATTCCCTCCTCTATCCTTCTTCTATTGATCATACCAAAATCTAGCCTCTCCCTTGAGTTGATAAGCAGCTAGTTCCACTCTATCAGCATCAGCCACATGCATCACTTGGAACACTTTCTGAAGCTCCTCCACATAGTTCTCCTGATCCTCAGTAGATGGAGACCCTATGAACGCAGGTAGATTCATCCTCAAGAAATTCCCAGACTCTAGAAGTGTCATGAGCATCCTGTCGGCTGCTTCTTATCTCGCAGCAGATACTGTGACAGCTTGGGCTAGAGTTTCAATAGCCTGGCAAAGCTCACCATTGGAGATTTCATCTTACGGGAGTGGCGCAACATGGACAGCTAGTTCATGGGCTCCTCATGCCCTTGAGGCATAGGTGGGTTAACATGATATCTGGTGGGACATCCTCTACCTCTGACAGCTCTTCTGGGAGTAATGATCATAATTTTGCAATGCGCAAAGCATGAATTAGAATAGAACTTTCATAGAGCATAACTCTATAGAATGAATAAGAATATAAATGAAGGGAAACAATTCCTAATGTCCTATAGCCTCCTGCTTATCAAGTATGGTTGACATCACACCCATAAACAAGACACTACTTGACACAGCTTCATAGACTCCCTAGGACACTTGAACTCTTGACCTGATACCAAGTTTTTCATGCACTGAGAGGGTACCCAAGATGTGGCTGGAACCCAAAGACTATTGGTCGACCTCTAGTGAACCACTTGGCCTCATCACAATCATTCAATCAACAAACTCTGCTAATCAACGAAAAACATAAAAATGCAAATGGGCACATCTATCATCTAGTCTTAAAATAATAATGATATAGAAGGTTGGTAGAAAGAACTAGCTCACAATCTTAGCAATAAATATTCGACTCTAGTCTATGAAGCCTCTATCACTATCTAGTGGTGCCAATGATGGACGCATGACTACCTCAATCAAAATAAAGTTAATAAATATCTAACTAGAAAGCATGATAAAAATAACATAATGAATCCTCTGAAGTAGGGGAGGCTCACCAATCTGCTAAATGTCCTAGATCATCAATAATGCGCGTACTGATGATCTTTATCCCTCTGCATCATGAAATGATACATGGCATCAGTACATGGAATGTACGGTATGTAAAATAGCTTAATAAAATCGAAACATGCAGAATAATATAGAAATAACAACCAACATCAATATAGAAATCATTCAACATGTCAAATGACTACCTAAAACAAGAATAAAGAGTAGACAAGTGACCCATCAAGCCATCAACCTAATCAATCAAATCAGACTCATCTCAAAGGAACTCTACTAAACTCATCACATCTCATCTCGACTCAGAGTACTCAGTTTAGAAACTTTTTGGGAGTTTCTCTTATCTGACGATAATCACTTATGGGCCAGTGATTGTATAATAATCTTGATGATGTTGCCACAGCCATTCAGTAGTTGCCATGTAGGGAACTAATCGAATCCACTAGCGACCACCAACCAATCAAATAAGTCCTCTATTAATTCAGGGACTCTATCAAGAAGGAACCACAATGAAATGTGATAGATCAAATCCACACTATGCTTGGCTACATAGTTTGACAAGTGCGAGTTAGGCTAACTCTTACTCTTTTGGCGCTCGATGCTTCTCCCATGACTCAATGCTCTTAAAATAATCCATCCAATCAAACCATATCAATCAACTCATCTCAAACCAGCCTTGTAGAGGCTCTCATCATTCAATCGATCTCATGGAGAATCTAATCACACTATTAATTCAACTCTCAATCATTAGCTCAAGACTTAAAATGATCATTAAGTGAAAATAGAATAGACAAATTGTTAGAGTTCATTTATGAAGACTTATAGGACAACCAAGCTCTATCAAATCATCATCATTCTCATATTTTAATCACAATAACAATTGACATTCTGATCCAGGCTGTAGACTCAATCCTTATCTTTATTTTAGACATGCTTTCAAAAGTTAACATATAGGGTTTATGCAATATCTCATGAAAAGTAATCAATTCAAGAAAAAAGTTTATGATGATCATCAACATATGAAAATATATGTAATGAATATAATTTTTAAGAAAATAATGACGAATCATGTATGTAGACTCAAGAACATTCAATTCACTTCTAAGACCATCTATTCAGCACATGAGAGGACAGTCTCATGCTTTTAGTTTAGCCTTACATACCTGGGATGAAGCTATCAATAATCGAGATCTCAAGAATCCTCTTGAATTCTTCAATCTTACGTTCTTTTTTCATGTCTCTCAAGCCTTAACTTTTCAATGACTTAGAAAGGACATAGCAAGGATCAATCATCAATAAATAGTACTAAGTTTGTTGGGGCCATAAGATGCACTCTATGGGACAAGAAATAATGAGTTTTCATTCTCAACAAGTAATTCAAAGGGAAGGGATCATTGGATGTACTCTATGGGAATTCGGGACTTGGGGAATTCACAACTTGCTAACATAATCAAAGAAACATCATACATGGGATAGGGTTTAATGGAAAGTTTTCATAGATGCATAAGCGTCATATGAGTCATACATAACATATTATCCAATAATACCTCTAGTCATGAGTGGAACGAGGGCCAAGACATGTTTCGGACTCACCCTCAAAAGTAAATATTAAAAGTAGCAATGTTATAATATATGTAGATAGAAAATGGATGTTTCCCTCGAAATAGATGACTCACAACAAGAATGATCTCCACATGTCGAACTAGCCATGAGGAGGTGGATGGGCTAGAGCTTTAGAACCTTTATGGTTAGATCATGCAGACAAAAGTATGTAATAGTATATTAAATGTAATAAGTATGTGGTATGCGATGCACGAAGAGATCATAACACATAATAGACAATATGCATAATAATACACAAAGGCAATAAGCTCAATATGACATGAATGATCAATACCTTAATCAAAACATGCATAGGAGGTAAAAGCATAAGTTCATAGAATAACATGTGTAAGGCCCCATCTATGGAAAGTATGAAAGTGTAAGGAAATGAGTTTTGGAAATTTCCTTGTTAGCAATGGTTCTCAAGAAGGGTCTTATAGGCCCTATGTTGATGTATGAATCGTACATTGGCTCATGGGCCCTAAGTGCACATTTCTAGCAGCTCAAGTTTGGAGTACCATCTATGTACGAAATAATCCATGGACCATACCATAATCTATGGATCGCAATTTATGCTCGTGGATTAAACGCTAGACTTGGTACAAATATAGTTTTCTGAGATAGGAGGTACAAGTTATTAGACAGCCCGTACTCAGACTTATAAATGCACCTCTCAAAAGGGGCCTCCTTATAGACAATAAGGTAAGTCATGCTGAGAGTTTAGGATTAGAGGCAATTTCTAAGGATTCAAAAAAATTATCAGTTGAAACTCCATTCTTATAACATGTAGTATGGACTACCGCCCATAAACGAGGCCTCATGGTCCTATGTGACAAAATTTTAAAGAGGGAAAAATTGACATTTCCTAATTTTCTAAGCCTATGCTACATCTTTCAGGACCTTAAGTCTTCACTTCCAGCCTTATACACCCTTAAAACTCTCATTACAACTCATTCACAAAATACCCTAAGTCCTAAAGCTCTTAAGGCTCTTCAAGGTTTTCAAGCAAGACCAAGCTAGGGTTTAGGTTTCCTCACCTCCAAACCAGATTTTTCATCATTGAATCAACACAGTATGTGGATTTTGATTTATGGGGACGTTCTGTCCACAAAGCTCAACCATTTCGCTTCTTCATTGATTTCTCAAGTCATGGTAATATGTGATGATTTTATGAAATCTTTCATATGATGATTTTATGAAGTATTCGTGATGATTTACCCTTTTATATTATTATGAAATGCAAAGTCATATGAACTCTATGTTTTAAGTGTGGCTTTGATGATACCTTATCCAAGTCATTTTATGCTTTTGGTGGGTTATATTGGATAATGCCTAAAGGTTTTATTTCACAACTCTCATGGCATTTACTCATGATTTGCATGGTTAATGTAAGTGTACCCACCATGATTTGACTAAACGATGCATGCCAAGTTTCTCAAGTAATGAATGCCTTGTGATAAGATATGTATGTCATGCAAGTTAAGACTAATAAGAGGGTTGACAAGCATGTTATGAGCTCCTGAGCATGATATGAATAACAAGAATGATATAAAGCACTAACTTGATGAGATAAGCTATGTTAGATGAGCTACACCAAGAATGATATTATGATATTTTGAGACTATGCTTGCATGACTATACTATGTTTCAAATATTCTATGGGATTGTGACCTAGCACTGAGAGGACCTTGATAGTCTCCTGTTGCCCCTACCTATGTGCTACCATAGGTATGACATTGATCCTCTATATGGGCTTGCTATTTACCAAAAAGGCAATGCTATAAGGTAAGGATATTTGTTGAACCTACCGAAAAGGTTATGCCGTAAGGTAAGGATATCATGTGAAACCCATTGAAAAGGCTATGATGTAAGGTGGTGTAACTTTTCAAAATGGCCATGCCATAAGGTTAGTGTTTGGCCTACTTTATCAAATTAGACCATTTCTTGTCCGATTTGGAGTGGACATTGGAATTCCAAGTAGCAGCTCGCTTGATCTTACATGTCAGTTATGATCTCTTTCCTTCTATGTATGAGGTGTTATGTGATTTTTTAACCTTTCATGCATGTCTTCACTAAGCATTTATCAATCACATTATATTGAGCCTATAATCGTTGATTATAATTATGCGTAGTATTTATTTACAAATTATGTTGTCTTATTGCATTTGTACTCCGCATACTTTCAAATGTACTAACGCATACTTTTTCCTACATGATCTAACTATGTAGGGAGGAGCTCCTTTCAATCCTCCTCTTCCATATGGCTAAGCAGTTCGATCGGATATTTGCTATTGGTGAGTCCTCCACATCTGAGGATAATATCCATTTACTTTCATTCTCTATTAAAATTATCAATTTTATTTTGGATACTATCTATTGAGGGTGATCTCGGGAAGTGTCTTGGCCCCCGTTCTATTCATGATTAGAGGTATGGTTGGATATGGTTATGGCTATGTATGTTTGATCTTGATTTGCTATTCTATGTAATTATGGAAGATTTCCCCTAGCCCTTATTCCCTTATGTGCTTGTTATATGTTGATGATGAGAAGGAAGTTCTAAGTCCCTATCTACCCCCATAGCATGAGTCATACTTACCGGCCCCTTAGAATTATTTGTTTTATGATTCATGCTAATCATTTTTTCCCTACAACATCTCCATAGTGTGAGTCCAAAATCCTGCTTTCCCTTAGATATTATTTGTTACTTAATTATTGTTCAATTATGCTTCCACAAAACCAAGGATGTGTCATGTATGCTCAAGAGGCTTGTTTGGGGTCCCTTTGGGTTGCTCATTAGTCATGTCACGTATAGGCCTAGGCTTGGGTTGTGACAACAAACATATGTGGGAGGAGACTTTAACCAATAATAAGACCATGCAAGCTACAATGTGGAATCCTAGTGTTTACTCTATATTGAAAAAGGGGTGGTCTACCTGCCAAGGTAAACTATACTCTCAGCTTACGACATAACCTTTTCGGTGGGTATTGAATGATATCCTTACCTTATAGTTTAGCCTTTTTAGTAGGAATACGTGGTTTCCTTACCTTATGGCATGGCCTCTTTAGTAGGTGTACATGATTTACTTACCTTACAGCATGAATTTTTGGTAGGTGTTATAAGATATCCCTACCTTTCGGCACAGCCTTTTCAATAGGTGAAAGCCCATTTAGGGAAATAGTAATGACTTGTGGCGGCACATAGTTTAGGGACAATGGAAATCTACCAAGTCCTCTTGTTGATAAGTCAAAATCCCACGGAATACAGAAAGCATAAGCGTAATCATAACATGTATAGTATTGTAAATCATAATACAATAATAGGAGTAGCTCATTTAAACCATCACATCATATGAAGGGCTTTATAATCTTGAATAATGTTCATAAGATTTCCATGAATGCATAATATACTTGAAAGCCCTTAATCATTCATAATATTCATGACATGCGTAGCTTGAAATAAAGCCTTTCATCAACACAAGATACTTCATCATACAAATCTTAGTTCCAAAACATGGTTGGTTTATGCATAGAGACTGGAAATCATGAAATTCAAGAGTATTGGACATGAATAAAACAAACATGTTCACTTGAAACTATTCAAAACAACCCGCCATAGGCATTAACAAACCCATAGTTGGGACATCATGAAATTCATCTCAAACTCCATAAATATTCATAGCATTTCAAAGTATTATAAAATACATAGCCTAAATGTCATAAAAAATTCATAAAAGTCAACTCTTAATAGGAGTTCATGCATTTCAAATCAATAATTGAAGATTTCCAACATAAGTCATGCATAATAGCAAAAATAAGAAGTACTAGTAGTGATTCAAGTCATAATAAAAGATTTGACTAAAAGGGGTTTGGGCTCCATAGGTGGAAGGATCCATGTATGAAGAAACCCACAAACCTCAATGGTGTTGAAGAAGAAAGAGAGACATGAAGTCACCATGAAGCTTGGTCTTTAATGGGTGAGTCTTGAAACCCCAGAAACATGGGAGAATTTGGAAGAGAAATGTTGGGGAGTTATGAGAGGATTTTAAGAGTTTTAGTAAGTGAAATAGGTTTTAAAATGATAAAATTTTCAAGGATTCCTATATATAATTGTTCAGGGATTTGTTCCAATTGCCCTTAAATCTGGATATTTTCAAAAAAAAATTGAACTATGGTGGAGCATTGGAGCATTGCGAAGTGGTTCTCACAGAGTTCATTTTCTCTTATTTTAACCATAGAATGAGTCTTTGCCTCGACCCAGACCTACGGCCTAGATGTGATATAGTGAATGGGAACTCAAGAGTCCCCAAACAAGCCTCAATCTACCAAAACTCGCATCATCGGTTCGAAAACGTACACAAAGTAAACACATAGTTCTATGGGACAAGAAAATAGAACTCACTCTATGGGGAGATTCAGGACTTAGGATCTTTCCATCACAACACATAGCCAAGTCATAAATCATATAACCAACTCACATAATCATAGTCAAAGATAACTAACCCATAACATAGACTTAAATCATAACATATAGCATAAACATAAGGAGGTTTACAAGGTGTCCAACAATGCCTCTACATAAATGGGTCGGGGGCCAAGACATTCCCCGGGCTCACCCTCAATACATAAAGAAATGAAAGTATCAAAAGTAGATAGATGGTGGATCGTTCTTGGAAGATAGGACTCACTACTACAAATAAACTTGGAATCTGAGCATCAAATGGTGGATGATCAAAATCCTCAGTCCCTACATGGTGAAATTATGTAGGCAAGAGTATGCATTAGTACATTTGAATATACTAAGTATGCGGGATACAATGCATGACTTACCAAAAACCTGCATTTTCATATTAGATGACAAGGGCACATAATATAGAAAGACATATGTATAGCAAGCAAGATGTTATGAAATTCATAATTGATGAAATGCAAATGATACTCATATATATAGTGGGGATGTGACTTTAACCAACATAAGTAAGACCAAGTTAGCTTTTACTTGGAATCTCGATGATTACCCCTCATCGGCAAATAGGTGGTCTACTTGCCAAGGGTAACACATGCTTCACCTTACGGGCCTCCCATTTTGTATGAAGCAACCTTCCTTTCAGGTCTCCTATTTAGGATAGGATTTTCACATATAACATATTAAGTTATATCATATCATTTCTTCTCCTTACGGGTAGCCCCATTTCGGAGGCATCTTTCCTTACGAGCCTCCCATTTTGGGAAAGGAACCTATGCAAGGCACATAGTTCGAGGAAAGAGAGAGAACCCTCCTTCCATCGGTGCTAAGTCGTCATTCCACAAGAATAATTATAATATACATAGTTATACATGCTTTCAAGAGATACAAGTTTTGCCAAAACATTTCAATGCACAATTGATCTTATAAGGCAACCACCATTCATAATAATTCATACTTAGGCTCAAATACCAAAACCATAATTTCATAGTCATAATGCTCATGCATAGGATTAGCTCATTCATATGCAAAATAGTGCATGCACCCAAAATGCTGATAGAGCCATAATCAATAGACATATATGTGACCACAATATAGTCATAACCAATATCTTATCAAAATCATATCATAGAACATAATTGGGCTTACCCATAACATAATTACCATAAATTCTCACGAACATGAATGCATATGTTATGAATGATGTGAGAATGGCATAGGTAATTGGTATTCAATCTAAACCAACATTATAATAAGAAATTCAAGTAAAAACATAGATAAATCCACATTTGAAATCATAACATAATCACTCATGCTTAGATTCAAACATTTAAGGACCATACATATTCAAATATTCATATTAACATTGTATTTCAATATTTCAAAGCTTAATTCATTTTTAGATCCATAAATAAACACGTCATTCATTGTTGAAATCTAAGAAATCAAAATATTTTAAAACCCCAAATTAAAGTAAGCAAAATTCATGTAGATTTCTTAAAAATAGCTTGGGTCTCTTTCATTGGAAGTAACCAAGTATCAAAACCCACATACCTTTACCAAGATGATGAAATCCCCAAAGAATTTGAAGGAGAATTGAGTTCTCTAGCTTCAAATGTTGAAATCCCCAAGAGTTCTTTTGAGAGTTGTTTAGAGAGAGTTTAAAATATGAGTAGTGAGTTTTTGAATGTTTGAAATAGGTTTTTGGTCTTTAGGTGACCATTAAATGGCATAGGAATCCCCAAAAGATCAATAGAGATAACTTGATTTATGAAAATGCCATTAACGAATCGAATAGAATTTTTGGCCGGATCACCTCATTTGAGGTTACACAGGTCGTGTGGCACACCGTGGTCCATGTGGAGTGCCCGTGAGACTAAAGTTAGGCAATAATCTGGAAATTGGAACTTGGCTCAACACTTTGAAAAATTTTCACTCCAGAAACCTCAAGGAGGGCCTCACGGCCCATACCACACCACACAGTTCGTGTGGCTGGTCGTGGAGAATTACTTGGCCAAATAGTGGTCATTTCAGGACCAAGTCCATCCCCACTGTTCATGGGATGCCACACGGCCCGTTTGGGTGCCCGTATGGCTTGCCTTAGAGAAATAATGACAACACAGCATAGGAGAGCTTTACGAAAACGGGCATAACTTTTTCATCCAAACTCTAAATGAGGTGAAACCAAGTGCGTTGGAAAGCTAATTCAAAGATCTTTCATTTGACAGGTCTTCGTACATCCAGTTCCTTTTGTGGTAAGAGATATTTCCATTTAATGTTGACCCTTCTATCATTACTTATGAGAAACCTTAGCCAATGAAATTCCTTTGAACTTGACTTGATGTAGGAGAACCTTGATAGTCTTAAACAACATAAATAAGATTGAATTGAAGTCTTGAAAGTGAATTTAGATCGAGCTTAAAGGTTTCATAAGGTGTCACCTTGGCCCAAAACTTTCGAAACCAAATCTCAAGCTTAACTAAAGCTATACAAAATATTCAGGTCCTTACAGTCTCAGTGATTTTTATTTTAAAATGTACCCTTATGCAATACAGAGAGGTCATGAGCCCTCCTAAAAAGTACAAAAATATGAGAAAATATATTTTTCAATATGGTTGACTTAGAAAACAAATGAGACCATTTGGCCACACAACTTTGCCTACTATCAAGAAAACGGCCTCAAATGGTCAAAAAAATGTACAAACGAAGCATTAGCAAGGCATCTTTTATAAGGGCATTCCAAAATAATTTAGGAGGTGTTACATTTAGTCAATCTATAACTACCCAATTAGAGTCATAACCACCCACGATAGTAGGAAATCCTATAACAAAATCCATAGTGTTCTACTTTCGCTTCTATATAAGAATGAGCATCCTCTGAAACACATCTCCATGCCGTTGGTGCACACACTTAACCTGTGTCAAATACTCTAACATAAAATCTAAGATGTCCTTCATGTCAGACAACCAGTACTTTTGACTAAGGTCATGACAAATCTTTGCCACTCTCAAATGAATAGATAACGAGTATAATGAGCCTCCTCAAGAATCAAACTGACCAACTCACCCACTTTACACAAGTTTGGTCGCCGATCCTCAGAACACTATCGAGATCAAGCACCACTTCCTTGGCCTCTCTTTTGGTCACTTTTTCTGGAATGAGACACCATTTCTTATCCTAAAACTAGTGCTCCCCGATCTTATCCATCAAGGAAGAACATGCCTCAATAAAAGCAAGTACACTATCGTTATCCAACAACTACAAATAAACTAGACCATTAGTTGGCCTCTGAATATCCCTTGTGAAATGTCACTCCTCAACTTATATGGTGGCTAGACTCCACATTCTAGAAGTCTTCCTACTCAAGGCATCGTCCACCATATTAGCCTTTCCCAAATTATATAATATGATCAAGCCATAGTCATTTAGCAACTCAATCCACTTTTATTGTTTAAATTCAAGCCTATTCAGCTGACGTTCTGAAGACTCTTATGCTTGGTAAAAGTCTCACAATGAACCCTATATAGATAATGATATCACAAGTTCAAAATGAAGACTAACATCACCAACTGCAAGTCATGAGTAGGATAATTCTTCTCATGGACCTTCAGTTGGCTGGAGGCATCATCAATCACTTTCCCATTCTACATCAATATACTACCTAACCCAACTCCCAAAGCATCACAATATAAAGTCCACAATCTCCTCAATTAGAGTCAAAATATGAGCAAAAGTCAATAATACCTCAAGCTTTTGAAAATTCTCCTCACATTCGTCAGACCAATAAAATTCTACAATCTTTTGAGCAAGCGTGTTAATTGAGCTATAATTGTGGAAAAACCTTAAACAAATCATCAATAATACCCTTTTAATCCCATGAAACTATGAATCTCACTAGCACAAATAGGCCTAGATCATCCTCGAACTGCCTTAATCTTTGATGGATCCACCCTAATATTCTCCTTGGACACCACATACCCCAAGAATGTAGAGTCAAAACATATTTGGAGAACTTTGCATATATTTCTCTTCCCTCAGCCTCTAGAGTACAATCTTCAAATGATGAGTACACCAAGATATCATCAATGAAGACAATTAGGAATGAGCCAAAATATGGTTAGAACACCCTATTCATCAACGACATAAATATCGTAGGGGTGTTAGTCAATCCAAAGGATATCACTAGAAATTAATAATAGTCATAATGAGTTCGAAAGGCTATCTTAGGAATTTTAGATGCTCTAATACTTAACTGGTGGTAACTGAACCTCAATTTATTCTTAGAAAATAAAGCTACTACCTAATGCTGATCAAATAAATTATTAATGCAAGAAATAGGGTAATAATTATTGACAATCACATTGTTTAGCTACCTGTAATCAATGCACATCTTCATCGCTCCATTCGTCCTTCTTAGAAAAAAAATGGGCACCCCAAGGCGATACGCTAGGGAGGATGAACTCTTTCCTCTACAAATCCTAGACTTGCTCCAACAATTCTTTCAACTGAACTAGAGCTACATGATACAAAGGGATGGAAATGGGTTTAGTGTCCCACTCTAAAGCAATGGCAAAATGAATATCTCTATCAACAAAAATGTTCAAGATTGATAAAGAATACATCGACAAACTCCTAATCACAAGAATGGACTCCATAGGAGATGGCTCAACATTGCTATCTCAAATAAAAGCCAAGTAGGACAAAAAACCTCATCAATCAATTTCTAGGCTCAGATATAAGAATCAACCTTGCTAGAATAGGAACCGCTGGAACCATTCTACTCCATTATCGACCTACCAAACATCGCCAAAATCATTTTCTTAGCATAACAATCAAGATTGACATGGTACGGAGAAAGCTAATCCATACCAAATATAACATAAAAATTCACCATCTCTAGAATAATCATGTCTACCAAAGTGTCACATCTTGCTAAAGAAATAAGATATGATTGGTAAAATCAATCTACCATTAAAGGCTAGTTTACCGGTGAAAAAATATTTATAGGTACTATCATATGATTATACAATAAATCAAACCTAAATGAAAATTAGGTAGATACATAAGACTAGGTAGATCCAGGATTAAACCACACAAATGCAGGCAGATGAAAAACTGTAACAATACCTATGATAACCTCAACTGAAGCCTCATTCTAGGGTCTCCCAAGAAAAGTATAACGTAGAGATCCTTTTATACCCCCGATCTGAGCAACATCTCAACTTCTATCGTGTGGAATCATAACACCACTACATGAAATCTTGCCCCCTCTATTAGTTTAACCCCTTCCCTAACCCCTGACTGGAGGTGTTGAATAAGTATGATAGGGTCCTGAATAAGTCTAAAAAGGACATTGTCGAATCATGTGGCTTAGATTCCTACACATTAAATAAGACCTTTGGTGTAAAAGATTATTTTCCATGAAATAAACCATTATGGCCATCTCAACTAGAGTTATGAGACCCTTGAGACACTGCTCCACCCTCAACCAATCGCGTAGGTGCATGTGCAGGTCCATGACATTAGGAAGATCTATCACCTCTGGGCGAACCTTTACCTCTCGATAGGGTAGCAAAAAATTGACTAGTATCACAGCCGCTCTTGGGGTCCCTAAACTCCTTGCAAACCATCAACTCTACATATTTGGTGGTGCTCACTCTAGATTGAAAGGAAAAGACCTAATGGAAAAAGTTAAATTTCTCATAAACCTATGAACTCTCTCCACCTCATCCAGAAGCAAAGCCAAACCATGTCAAGTAAATTGAAGAAACGAGCCTTATACTTATAGAAGTTATACCACCGTCTCTCAAGACCACAAACCTCAATTAGCTCTTCTCTTGTATGCTCAAAGGAATAAAGAAATCCTAAAAAAGAAATAGAAAATACACCCTACACTACCAGAGAAGATCCAACTGGTATGCACCTCGCATAAGTCCTCCATTGCTCCTTGGTTGGTCAGAGCTGGAGTGCAAAAAACAAATGCCACACTGATCGATCAAACCTACTGCCTCTAGCATCTCATGTCACAAAATCGAAAACATATGAGCATCTTGCTCCTACATGGGGTGGTTTCATCAATGAAACCTATTATAACTGAGTTGACCATTTGCTACTAGGACTACCTCAGGGGTGATATGTACCACAATCACCGGTGTAGGAATCATTGTTCGCTGACCTACTTGATCATGAGGAATTAGGCCTTGATGCTTCCCTGAAGTTTTTGCTCCCACTCTTATATAAGAACCTCCTTATAATCCTGTCATATTACTACTCTAATAAAAACTCTATAGTGCCCCCTACAACCTCTTAATATTATGTCCTGTAGTAATGGCACATCTATATACTCTGAGGAACTTTCTCCCTTCTCACCTTACCCTCGAGTTCAAGGAAGATATCCCTAACATGATCTATAGCAAGTGACACTCCTTGAGCATGACCTCATCCTCTAGCTCAACATTTGCCCTTAGATGGGGTCTCAATAATTCCCTCATGGACTGGGACTCTTCTACCATCCAAAATAAAAGCCGTAGTCCTTTGCATATGACAAAACAACACGCGATAACTCAGTAGTAACGAAGGAAATGTCACACGAAAAGAAACAATGAATAAAAGAGAGCTTCTTAAAAGTACTTATAACCACTTGAAGAAAGATACATATGTCACCAGACCAATCCCCGAGACTCTATTTAGACTTGAATTGTAAACACGCGAGTCCTATGAACCTAGGGCTTTGATACCAATTTTTATGACTTGAATTCAGCTAATGATACTCGTTTAATCCCACTAGAACAAGTCATCCTAAACTTGATGAGAAATAGAAATAATATGCAAAAGTAACTAATAGAGTAAATAAATACAAATGGAAATCTTAACAAATTTAAATACTACTCAAGAATTTGTTGTCACATGTATAAGCCATTATCAAGATTAGAGAATCAAATAAATACATTTCTTATTCTCAAATAGAATAATGCATAAAAGAAATAAGAACAAGAGAGTCCATCGAATGACCATAACAACCTCTGTAAGTCTCCTAGAAAGCCTCAGATGTTCAACAAAAGATACTACTCGCTATACAGGCTCAAAACCTACATAAGTGTAGAATCAAGGGGTAAGTACCAAAAATGACATGGTACCCAGCAAGCTAACTAATAAAATAAGTCTAATAGAATACACAAAATCCTTCATTCCAATCGAGCCTCCATAATTGCAACCTGCTTAGAATATGGACCCAACCTAGCATTTAATAATTCACACTACAAATAGCTTTTAAAAATCATAGTTCAACATCACAAACCGCAGCTCATAACTGAGACATGGTCAATCACAGGAATAATATTATGCCACACATAGATATGCAAGAATGACGAGTAATTTTCTTGCAATAATCGCTAGTAAAAACCTCAGAATCACTAAATATCACCAGCAAAGACCTTAGCATTATAATATCACTAATAAAGGCCTCGTGAAAAGAATATTGCCGGCAAAGAACTTCACATCACATGATATCACCGATAAAAACCATGGCATCACATCTCGACCAGTAAAGACTTCTGACTTGATCTCCATCATCTCCCTCTAGTTAATATCCAAAATAATGCAAATATTTTGACATAAAATGAATGAGTATGAGATGAAATTCATAAACAATCCACTCACAATAAATAGTCACAACAACTTCTCTCAGTATAGAGTTCACACCATTGAAAATCATATTTTTCCAGTTCAAGTGCTATAACACCACATCAAATTATATTATTATTTTACTATACCATCTAATATTATTAGATCATTTTATCAATAATTCACCCAATAGCCAATTACCTATTACTCCCAATACATATAGAAGATAGAAAATTCAAGAGTTTTATGGGAATTGCAAAATTTTGAAAGTTCACTTGCCTAGGCTAAATTAGGATCAACCAAACCACTTGAGCCTTCCCCTTTTGAAAAATCTCAAAACATCAGAATTTAATCAAGTAAATTATCACAATAAGATTTTGAAACATTAACAACACTGATATCATCATATGTCTAGCCTAGACCAAAATTCACCTAAATCTTTAAGCATGTAATACCCTAAAAGTAAAAGAGATGGAATCTAGTCTAGAAGTGTAAGTATGAGTTCTAGCAATGAGATACAGGCATTATTTATGGCATGTGTTTGGTTTTACAGCTCATAGATAACCTTATGGACTGGCCAGTGACTTGATGAAGATTGAAAAGTTTTGGTTTGGTATGCAAAGGGTCTTTACTAGGGGTGTCAAAAGAATATTAAAAACCAACCGAACTGACCGAACCTAACCATACAGAACCAATTTTGCTCATTTTTTCAATAAAATCATGGACTTTTATTTAAGTTTATAACTGTCCCAAATAATTGAGATGGTCTTTTTAGTTTATAATAAACTCAAAAAAATTTTGAACCAAACCGAATAACTTTATTTGTATGTAAATATATTTTATATATTAAAATGTTAAATTTAATATATAAATATTTTATAAAAAGATTTAAATATAACTATAACCCAGGTCCTAGGCCTCTATTATTTAGAAGATTTTAGGTCTTTGCCCTTTAATTAGTTGTTAATTGAGTGGGCTTCAAACTTAAAGATACTATAATAGAAACTCCATCAAACAATATGAAAAAATCTCTGCAAATATTCCTACATAAAACTTAAGATCGAATAGTATGGCAAGAAGATTTTACATTCTTGACTTTTTTGTGAATTAGAGAGTTTCTTCAAAAATATATTTGCGAAAAAATATTTTAATAATAATGTATTTCGAAGTGATACTTTAAAAATTTTAAATAAAATAAAAATTAACCGAACCATACAGATAATGAAGAGAAATCAATATCATTGGAATGGTTTTAAAAAAATTAATTTTGGTTATAAAATATAAATACCCAAAAAGTTGTGATGGTATAATTTTTAAAAAATTACCGACCAGACCGTCCCATTGAAACACCTAGTCCTTACGCACTGTAAATAGATTTATGAGTCATGGATTAAAGTTGTTGTTGAGGTTCAGAGAAGGGTACAATAAGGTTCAACAAGACGATACCACTTACAAATGGTAGTCTGGTGAGGGGTTGTAGAAACCCATTCGTAGATACACCCAACATTGGTAAACTTTCACATCCTCATGACTCAAAAAATCACCAATAAATATTCCAATACTTACATATCCGATTCGGTTTATGGACAACTATGAAAGCATTATAACTTATATGTTATTCTATATTACTAAGAATCTGGGAACATTTGCTTGCATTGCCGTCACAACCCAACCTTTCAGGTCATGATGGCACCAATTAGATCCCACCTACATGCAAGCCAACCCAATGCCCAAGGTATTTGCTCAAGTACCTAAGCATAACGGTAGCTGACAACATACAATATATAAGCCAAAGACAATCTAACCCAAGACCTAGAAGTTACTTGTATAGAGCTACTATAGACTCAAAATAAAACTATACATACATACATATATACAAGACGAGTGTCTGAATACCAAAGATGGCCAAATGAATAGAAGAAGTCTGTAAAAGATCCCAAATACTGCTCGATGCTCACCAAAAGTCTCCTGAAGTGGCAATGATGTCCCTAGATCAGCACTCACAGCTCATACATGGACCTACACCACGAGTAGATGCAGAAATGTAGGGATGAGTACTAGCGAAAGGTACCCAGTAAGCATCATTGGCCGACTGCATAAAATATAATAAATATGGTAAGAACAAATGTAATGAAATGTTGTATTGCTAGCTATATGAACCCAGCCAAATGATAAGCTTGTCTATAGAACCACAGAATCTCTCTGAATGAAACCAAGAAGTGTATAATGATACCTACTGGCAAAATCCAAATTAGAACTATGTCACAGTTGTCACACAGTCGAGGCATAGTGTTGTACATGGGTGTAAGGCCCTAGTGTCCTTCCTGAATGGCAACTGGGCGCTTGTAAGGGCAAAAAATACACCCACACACAATTAGAGTGTGTATATATGTATGGATACAACAATCAGTAACAAATAGTATAAGATCTCAACTAGTGTAGAACATAATGTCACATGGTGACTCAAATCGCTAACCGTAACCTAGAGACTCGAACTGCTATAATATTAGATGGCGACTCAAACCCTTAGCTATCAATGAGGACTTGAACCCCTAGTCCTCTCGACTTGGCCTCTGTAAGGGGATGTCAGCCAAGCCTAGATGGTCTAACAATCAACTGGTACTCAAACCCAAGAATAGTCATCCGAGACTCGAACCCCGAAATAATTATCAAGTACTCAAACCCCAGAATAATCATCTGAAACTCGAAACCAGGAATAGTTATCTAGGAGTTGAACCTGAGAATAATCATCAAGGACTAGAACCCTAGAATAATCATCTCAGAATCGCACGTAGGTATAGTCAAATGCTCAGATGGTCTACTAAGATTCGTTCCCCTCAAGTCATATCGTATGTATGCGACAATACATGCTCTAAATAGTGCAGTCTAGGGAAGCACTGGACTAAGCTTTGTCTACGGCCCAATGAAAAGTAGATAAGTAGGAGTATCACAAGTATCCAGAACAATGATAGAAAATCCAGCTGATAAGCATACCAAGTAACTAGAACAACACTCGAATCCAATCCCAACTGCTAAATACCATAAGTATCCCAAACAAAAATAGACAATCCAACTAATTGTCAATTTATAGCAAACTCAAACACAGGAGCACTATCTTGTCACCAGGTAACCCGGAGCCCAGTTTAACAACAAAATCACAACAACAGAACCTCAACATATGGTCAGAAGTACAACAGATAACCAACTTCCTAGAATATAGCATATTTCTTAGCCTCAAATAAAAAAATCAGTATACAAGTAACCAAATAGGCATACATATCAATGAAAACAGTACCAGTACATATCCAACCTCTAATAGGTTTACCAAAACTTGAAATAATTCAAAACTCAGCTATCACGATAGATACAACCATTACAGGGCTCATATGACAATCACACTCTCAACTTACATGTATAGTTGTTACTTAGGAATTTCCAATAATAAACAAGCACCCCACATATTTCAGCTCAGTCTACGAGAAATAAAATCCTAGCCTAAATAAAAGGTGAATATATGTGCTCCTATTCAACCCATGTGAGCTTTACCTCTCTTGATCTCCTCCAAAAGTTGCTTAGCTTTCAAAATATGAATCAGGACATAAATACAGGTGATTTGACTATAGTATTTCAAGATATGGAGAAAAAGACATTAATTACGACTAAAATAGGAAAAATGGGCCCACGGTCAAAATACTAAACCAACTCCTATAAAATAACCTTTAACTCCCTGAGTCTATAGCCAGAAGTTGAGCTCAAAATAAGGCTCAGAACAATAAGAAATAGCCTAAAAACTATGTTACATTTCTAATCAAAAAGTATTTACTTCAACAACTTCTTTATAAATATTCAAAAATATGATCAAACCAACAGAATCCAAATATGCCATGACTTGATGTATTATAATTTAGATCCAAATTTAACTCAATTCCGATAAGAAATGGCTGAGATATCTTGATTCAAATTTTTTGACAATTTAAGACATCACATTCAACAAAACTAGTGATGTTTACCTTAAAATGCATGCCAAAGCTGATTTCCGAGGTCCCCATGATGTTTCTTATGAGATTCCACACAATTTAGCCTTTTCAATTGCTAAAGTGTAATAAATATAGTTAAAGTTTCACTATACAAAGTTTATTCCCTTTACCTTAGTGATAGTGCTAATATAAGATGTGTCACAGCATAGTTGGCCTCTGTGAATGAGAGAGGTGATCCACGATGCGGGCATAGACACGCAGACATGGAGAATGTTCCCCCATGAGCATTGTGAATGCGGGCAACCCTCCTTGAACGTGGGGGGTTAGCCGGTTGGAGTTGCACTAGACATGTTTAAACACTCTCTAGGGTGTTCTGGGCCCATCCAATGTCCATTTTAACCAACTATGTAACCAAATTGATTTTGACACTATGGATCTGATGATATGGTCAGAATTTCTAACAGAGCTCACTACGGTAAAATGAGGGTCCCATTTATTTTTAGCTAATTTTAACTAAAAGAATTTAGAGGGTCAAAATGCATCTGAAAGTCCCTATTACTCAATGAAAGGTCATTCTAGACTAGATTCAATGTTCTAGAGTTGACCATGCTATCAAAACTCCTATTTGAGCATGTTTCTAGGCTATCATCAAAAGTCACTTTTTAGTTTATTACTTTTTAACTAATTTTACAAATTTTAATTAAACTCAAGCTATAAACCCCAAGTCTCGGGCCAACCATTCTCCTAGCCTAATTTGGTCGTTCCGAAGCTAATGGAATCATTAGAATTCTTCCCTGAGGATGTTTACTAGGAATTCACTACAAAAACTCATTTTATAGTTATAAACATCTTTTTACTTATGGTGATGACATTATAATTTCATGTTCGCATTTGCATCTCACATACTTAGTTACACTATAAAGTACTAACATATATGTTTCTTGCATGATTTAATCATGTAAGGACAGGTGCTCCACCAACTCGTGGCTAGTTCTTCGACATTCAAGACTAACGTCTTTTGGTGAGAACTTAGTCTTGGTCTCTACTATTTCTGTTCTTGCTTTGTGTTTCAGAAATTGATGTATGTGTTGGCTTGTAGAGGCTTTTACTTTTTGTGTTATTAATATGGAGTCTTTTCTATTTGATAAAAATAGACCGTACCAATTCCGTCTATCCATGGTTTAGTTGGTATAATGTTTGGACAATATAAATGTTTTTAATGTTGCTTCATTGTTTTTATCCTTCCCCATAGATCCATTCCCCATTTTATTTCTCAAATGTTTAAGTTTTTATTGGCAATGAATGCTTGAGATATTAAAGATGACTTAGATGAGGTACCTCCAGGTGTCTCATTCACCGTCTGATGACTAGGTCCTAGGTCAGGTCATTACAATTTCCTTATCCTTTTCTTTATTTAATATAGACACCATTCTTCTCTTTACTTTCCAAGATAATGGAATATCATCTTCTTCTTTTTCATCTTCATCCAACACAGAGTTTAGCATTGAGAAAGTCCCTTAAGGAGTAACATATTTCTTAATGGGATTAACTTCCAACTCCTGAGCTATCTCAATTCCTTTCTCAGAAAAAGGTGTGTTCAACCATTCCTTCATCTCAGACAGGCTTTGTGCCACTTTCTCCTCACTTATAGCCAGAATATTTGGTTTTGTTATCTTCAAGAAGATCTCCCTCCATAATAAAATCAGAAAGTAGAGTAGAAAAGGGACCACTTTAAACTACTCTCTCATTCTCTAGAAGGAAAGTTTGTAGAATGGACCCAAGAGAAAGAAGTTTTGAATAGTATTGAGATCTTGAACAAGAGAGTTTTTAGAAGGATTTTCAAAGTAAGGGTTTTTGGATGATTTCGGTGGAGAAATAGGTGTTTTCTCGTTAGGATGAACAATTGAGGTTTTGGTTACAAAAGCAGGGCCTTTATTAGTAAGAACCCCTGATGATTCTATTTCACTTAGGGCATCAAGCATTTTCTAGGTGGTATTTGACAGTTGAGACATTATTCTAAATGCCTTCTTTGCAAGAGATTCAAGAAGAAAAGTTGGGTTTTTGAAAAAGTTTTGAGAAAGAGAAGAGTTTCATAGGGGTCTATAGAGCCTTTCTTTTCAGCAAGGGGGAAAGTAGGAGAAAGTAAAAAGGTGTTAGGTCCCTTAGGAAGGAACGAATGATGATTAGCTTCTGAAGGTTGATGGGATAGATATCAACTGACAAAAAGTTGATGCAGAATAATACCTATGGTTCTCAAAAGCAAATCAAAGGTAATTAAAAAAATAGTAGCCTTTTGAGAAAGGACCAGGTCCCTCTCTGAAGCTTTTGACATTATGCTCAAAATTGTTTTCCAACTTCAGTTACTTTGACTGAATCATTATGAGTGTATATCTGCATGGTGGTACAAGATTTGACTTTACCATAATAAGCATCATAAAAATAAAAGGATAATTGTGCTTCTAATCATAGCAAAAAGAAAGTTGATTTGCCTCGAAACCAAAAGATTTACTCCATCTTCATCATTCCAAGCTTCAATATGTTCTTCCCAAATTGATCTTTACTTAAAGCCTTTGTGAAAATATTGGTAATTTGATCTTCAGTTTTGCGAAATTGCACACAAATATTCCTCTTTTCAACATTGTCAATCAGAAGATGGTGTCTCACATCAATGTGTTTGGTCCTCTTATGATGGACCAAATTCTTTGCCATGTTCAAAACACTTGTCTTTATCACACAACAATGGAATAATGTGTGTAATGATACCAAAATTCTTTAGTTGTTGTTTTATCTACAGAAATTGTGCACACCAAGAGGCAATAAATTTTTACTCAGCTTCGGCAGTTGAAAGAGCAACAAAATTTTGTTTCTTTGTTCCCTAAGATACAAAACATGATCTAAGAAAGTGAGCCATTCCAGATGTGCTCTTTCTGTCTACTTGATATTCAGCATAGTTAGCATCAACATAATCAACCAGCTCAAAAGAATAACCAGTAGGATAGTATAGGTCAAGGGCCCATGTTTTTTTCAAGTATCTTAGGATTCTTTTAGCTGCCTTCATGTGGGACTCTTTTGTCTTTGCTTGGAACCTTGCACACATTCCAATATTAAACATAATGTCTGGTCGGCTTACAGTCAAATACAATAATTATCCTGTGATACCTCTATACATAGTTTCATTAACACCAGGACCAGGTTCATTAGCATCCGGCTTGGAATTTATTCGTGCAGGAGTATCAATAGGTTTTGCATTCTCCATTTGGAATTTCTTTATCAACTCTTTCATGTATTTTTCTTGACTCATTGAGGTACCTTCAAGAGTTTGCTTAATCTGCAAACCCAAAAAGAAACTCAATTCACCCATCATAGTTATTTCAAATTCACTCCCCATCAGGCTTGAAAATTCACTAGAAAGACTCAAAAGTAGTACCAAAGATGATGTCATTAACATAAACTTATATGATGAACATGTCTCTTCCTCTTGTCTTCAAAAATAATGTATTATCAATTTTTCCTCTTTTGAACCCATTCGCCAGTAGAAATTTAGACAATCTCTAAATACCAAGCTCTAGGTGCTTATATCAAGCCATAGAAAGTCTTGCTCAGTTTGAACACATGGTTAGGATAATCAGCATCTTCAAATCCAAGAGTTTCTTTGACAAAAACTTCATCCTTTAGGTATCCATTCAAGAAAGCACTCTTGATATCCATTTTATAGAGTTTGTAACCTATGAATGCTACAAAAGTTATAAGAATTATGATGGCTTCCATTCTTGCAACCGGAGCAAATGTCTCATCATAATGAATGTCTTCTTCCTGGTTGTAGCCTTGAACCACCAATCTTGACTTATTTCAAACAATAGCACTATGTTCATCTAACTTGTTTTTGAAGACTCATGTAGTTCCAATTATTATTCTATCAATGGCATAGTGACCAAGTGCACACCTTACATCTTTCGAACTGATGCAACTCTTCTTGCATAGAATTTACCTAATCAACATCTCTTAGTGCCTCCTTCACATTCTTAGGCTCAATAGAAGAGACAGGTTGAAAATGTGGCCATGTTCCTCATCTTAGATCTTGTTTGAATCCTAGAATCCAAAGGTGAAATGACATTACCCAAGGGGTGAGAAGATCTATGTCTCTGTGTGGATATTTTGGGAGCCTCACATTCTTCTTCAATTCTCACATTGACTTCTCCATCATTTACTTTTTTAAACTATTTAGCAATGCCTTGTTTATTATTGTTAAGTGCGCAGCGGAATACACTCACACAATTGTCTCACACAAGAAGGAGAGGAAAAGGAATTTTTGAACTTAGC
>JAOTQR010078628.1:0-11150 GCA_025774065.1 Solanum ossicruentum
TAAGCATCTCCTTTTAACTTGTTAAAGTCGTATATCTCCTTAGAATCATTGAAAACATATATGTCACTTATAATAGGCATGCAAAACGCTTAGATATAAGTTGGTTCTCCCGAGCCTTATCGGCAACGGGTGCCAGTCCGCCCTAACCAGACTTAGGGGCGTGTCAAGAACGCCTACAAAGCAAGTCACATCTATAGAGGACAAGACCAATGTCTGAATGCAATAAATGGTCATCAAAATAGAAGAGACTGCAGAATGTCCAGAGCTGCTGATATTCACCAAAGTCTCTTGAATCATCCACAAGCCTCTAACTCAGCGACCACATCTAGTACCTACACCTATACCATGGAAAGAGGCAGAAAAGTAGGGGTGAGTACTGGTAAAAGGGATCCAGTAGACATCATCAACCGACTAAGTGAAATATAATAAGTATAGCATCCCTAAATGTAGAAACTACAGTAAAAATAGCAAATTTGAATCCAGGTTAAGGAAGAAGCATATCTAGAGAATCACAGAACCCCCCAACTAGATAATCCACATAAAGTATTGTAATGACCCCAGGTCATACATGTAGTTTTGCCGTTATTGTGGTGATTTGAGCATTTGTACAGTGTCCTTGGGCCATTGGTGATTTGTTACAACTGTTAGGATGATTATTGGCTGAATTACTTGGGAATTATGTAGATTTTTGAGTTAACTGAGAAGTTATACTTGTATAATAAGTTTTTAGATAAAGTTCTAGTAAACCACCTCAGAGCGGAATTTTGGTGATTCCATTAGCTACCAAACGATCAAATCAGGCTAGGAGCATGTCTTGTGCAATTATATCATGGCTTGCAAATTTAGTCACGGAACTGGTTAATAGTTGACTTATTCAACACCCTAGGGAACTTTTCCGAAATGAGCATTTTGATAGCACGATTAGTTCCAAAATGTCAACACCCTAGGATGACCTTTCATATCATATCGGGGATATTCAGATGTAATTTGACCTCTAAGGGCTTTCGATTAAAAGTTGTAGATAAAAAAGTAGGTCCCTCACTTTATCATAGAAAGCTAGTTTGGAAAGTCCAAACATTATTGTTTGATGTAGAATGTCAAAATCTATAGGGTTATATAGTTCATTTGCGAAATCAGGAGTCCAAATGAGCCCAAGACAACAGAAAAAAGGACTTGAAGGTTGCCGAAATGGGAGGGGCGATAAGGCATGTTCTGAGGCTGCTGCGTGGCATTATTTGGCTTTGCCACATGGGGGTTATTTTTATATATATATATATATATATATATATATATATATATATATATATATATATATATAGCTTGTTACCAGAGGTTTTACCCACATACATATATGCAACTTCGGGCCAAATTTTTAAGCGCATTTTTTATCTGATTTGAATGATTGAAAATGCTATGTTGTACGGATTTTTGGCCGAAACGCCATGGACATGTTAGAATCCAATTTTGGCTCATATTTTTAGGTAAAATCTCTATTTTCTCACTTGTTTTATATAAGAAATGAGTGAAAACTTTACGTTGTGGTATCTCGGTCATTTCTCAACGAAATTAGTGAAACTTGTGTCTAAATTATTCTATTTTTTTTGGAGGAACATTGTGGTATACTTGGATCATGATAATTTGGCTATATTTTGATGGAATTTAATTGAGAAATTATGTAATAAATATTTTCTCATAAGAAATGCAACTTTGTTCTTGAGCCGTTTCTCTGTCTTTTGGGATCTATTTTGGGCTCTATTTTGGATATGGACTTGAGGTGATGTAGGAATCATTTTATGGGAGTTGGTTTGGAATTTCAAGCATGTGCCTCATTTTTCCCATTTTAGTCGTAATTGATGTAATTTCACCCGCTTCTTGAGATTTTACAATCAATCAGCCGTAGTGACCTTATGGATTATATTTCAATAGCTGAGCTACATCGAAAAGTGACTTGGAGGTTAAAGACTCAGGTAAATCGACTCAGGAAGCAAAGAATCATCTACCAGGTATGCTTGGCTTCTCTAAACCTTAGACTGAGTTGAAATGTATGCACATTTGAGCTGGAATATGTAGAAATGTCCTATTTATGGGTAGCGTTGTGTACTCTCTCTCTCTCTCTCTCTCTCTCTCTCTCTATATATATATATATATATATATATATATATATATATGCATGTATTTATGTATATTGTGTGTGCTGGTTTTTCTGCGTGCAGGGTTGTGGTTTCAGATGTATGTGATTAGGTTTGTAGGAGTAGTTGTGTTCTTCACTACCTTACTTAGGATTAGAATACATTGTTGTGTGTTCACCCTTGTATCTAGACTTGTCTAGATATTCAGCCTAGTACCTCCTGATCTCTTTCTTTTCTAGTTTGATCCGAGCTCTAAGACATTCTGAAAGGTAGTAGTTAGTTCTTTTCAACAGACTCTTTAGACTTTTTTAACTTATTATTTTTGTTCTAGCTGAAAGTAAAACACATTGAGATTTTGTATAAATTTCTTCGAATTTTGTTGTAGTAGAAGGATGTACATGTGACACCAGTCTTAAGTCGGTTTTAGATTTGAATAATTGTAACACCCTCTAATTCTTTCTTTTGGTATGGAACAGATGCACAGAGGATGCTGACAAAAAGACTGGGAAAAAAACTGCAGAAGAAGGATTCACGAGGGCCATTTATGACCCGTAGACAGGTTTACGACTCACAGAATGGGTCTTGTAAAACCCAGATGACTTGATGAAGTTTTTCTAAGTTTGAGGTCTATATATGAGATAATATACAACCTATAAATATTCCACGGCCTATCGAGTGATTTAATAAATTGATGGTCTAAATATCAACTTTTCGTATCTTGAATACGAGTTAGCAGATGACCCATATAACATTTTATGGCTCGTAGAGAGGGGTTTTATGACAAATTCCAGTAACTCAATTTTCAGGATTCTTTATTTGCGAGAGGTCATCTACAACTCATAGAATGGTCTACGGCTCGTAGACGGGGTCTCGTAGACTCAGATGACAACTTTTAAGAGGGGTATTTTATCCATTTCGAATCCTATTTAATTAAATCCTTAGTCGTTTTAGGCTTGAATAAAGTCTTAAAACAGAACCCTAGGTGTATTTTCACCATTGTTCATTCTTGAGGGTTTCTTGAGAATACTAAGAGGAGGGAGAAGAGTGAGAGTTCTTGATTCTAGCACAAAGATCGATTGGAGTTAGCTTGTTTCTTCTACCCCCAAGTATGTAAGGCTTACCAAAGTGTGGAACTATATTCGTTCACACGCCCCCTTCATCTATTTGAGTCAAGATTTGGGAAAAATTCAAGATTTTTGGAAAATTCTATTATCATAATACTGAAATTCTTCCATTTAGTATGAATTCTCCGGATAATGTATGAAGTTCTTATTGCATTGCATAATTACTGATATGATATTGAGGTAAAGTTTTATACTTGATAGCATGAATCCTAGATTTCATAATTCTATGAAATTCTATACATGGATTGAGTTGAGGTATGAGTTTGATGTTGATTGCATGAGTTGCGTAATTTGAGCATTGTCAAGCATGAAAAGCATATTGAAACAAGCCACCTATACTACCATGAAACTTATTTGTATTACATGATGAGTCGAATTGAGAGAGTCTAAATAACTGTCTGAGTCTGATTCGAGTTGATTGTTTGCATTGATTGACTGAACGGATGAGTAACTGAGATGATTGGTGATGGGGTAACCCAAGGAGGTTAAGATTTGAGTTGATTGACTAAGCATATGAGCATTGATGAGTTATGCATGTTCTAGTCTTGGGAGGAGTATCGAGCATCGAGCTGCGAGCGAGTAAATAATTACTTTATCCCACAGAACTACGTTGCTAATGTAGGACTGGCGTGCAACACGTTATGGTGACTCATGTTCCAAAAATGGACATGTACTATGGATCCATGAGAGAGATTAATTGTCCTTTACCGTGACATGTTTAGGATAGGCGTGGCAACGATGTCGCCTTTGTTATGCATCACCAAACTAAAGGAGATGGGATTGGATATCGGTTAAGAGAAACTCCTAAGCAAATACTAATTAAGCATGATGTTCTTTTCAAACTGAGCTTGTTCTGCTGAGTCTGTTTTAAAAGCATGATTTACTATAAACTTGCATGCACTGAGTTGAGCATGAGTTGTTGAGTCAAGATGAGTGATTTGAGCCTTATTTTGTTGAGCTATTTTACATACTGGTATATTCCATGTACTGACATCCATTTGGACCTGCATCATTTTATGATGCAGATAAAGACATAAAGGACCTCATCCTATGCATCGTTGAGGTCAGGAGCAGTGCATTCCCCAGAATTGGTGAGCCCTCCTTGCTTTCAAAGGAGCCCTTTTATCTTTGATTTGATCTAGTATTTTATTTCTTTGATTTGGTGTGTCATGGCCTGTCATGGCACCATCTAAATTGTTGAGTTGAGGCTTTATAGACAATACGTAGAGGATTTATTAAGTATTTTGTATTTGCAAACTTATTCATTGAAATATGAGCTAGTAGAATTATGTTTTTCTTGATGACGTTGTATTCATTTCGAGTTATTTCTTCCACTTTCGAGTAGATGTAACGATGAGGCTAGGTGTTTCTCTTGGGGAATCAACAATGGTTCTTCAAGTACCAGCCACGTCATGGGTGCCCTCCCAGGGCATGACAAACTTGGTATCAGAGCATAATGTTCAAGAGTCCTAGGGAGTCTATGAAGCCGTGTCTAGTAGAGTCTTGTTTATGGGTGTATTATGCACCACACTTTATAAACAGGAGGCTATATGACATTAAGAATTGTTACCCTTTTCTTCTGTTCTAAGTTCCTTCGATAGAGTTAAAACTCTACAAAATTTCTTTCTAACTTGTACATTATGCGCTTACAGATCATGCCTCCTAAATGTGCCATGACCCAAAGGAATGCTTCAACAAGCATTGCTAAGAACCCTACTCCAGAGGTGCCTCCCTAGATGAAAAAGAGAGGCCGAGGTCGACCGACCAGAACCGCTGGTGTTCCTGTGACACCTACTGCTCCACCTGCTCCTACCATAGAGGCTGAC
The DNA here is from genome assembly GCA_025774065.1 of Solanum ossicruentum. Classification (NCBI taxonomy): domain Eukaryota; kingdom Viridiplantae; phylum Streptophyta; class Magnoliopsida; order Solanales; family Solanaceae; genus Solanum; species Solanum ossicruentum. Next base: position 5,080 of record JAOTQR010078628.1, read on the forward strand.
TTCAGTAGAGCTATCACCATGCTCACACAGTAGATAGCGGCCCAAAGTAGGAAATAGGGCTCACATACCCCTAGTTCTAGCTCTCAAGAGCGAACAACTGCCACAGACTGAGAGACTTTTTGAGGATGAACCCACCGGTCTTCACTGGGTCAAAGGTTGAGGAGGACCCTTAGAACTTCATTGATGAAATGTAGAAGGTGTTGAAAACTGTGCATGTGACAGAGACTGAGGGAATGGAGCTTGCTGCCTATGGGAGTGTGCAAAAATCTAACAGACCAATAAATCGAACCGATAAAAATATTATTGGTTTATTGTTATTGGGTTATTAGGTTATCGGGTTTTTAATGATTTTAAAAAAAAATTTATTGGGTTGTTGGTTCAATATGGATTTTTACTATTGGGTTATTGGGTAAACTGACAACCCAATAAGATTATAATAATTTATACCCTTTCGTAAATATCAAATATTAGTAATTTAAATATAATAGGATACTATAGCAATACTTTGCATATTTTAATCTTTATATTACTCAACTGATTAGTTTTTCACTTTAGTATTTTAGTTTACAATTAACTAATTATAGCTTTTGCAATTTTGTAAACATAGTTTTCGTACTCTATCTGCATTTTATTAATACAAATTCTCGTTATCATTCTTATCGGGTAAACCAAAAATCAAATCGTTAAGGACATAAAATCGATAAATCAAAAACCAAAATAAATTATTTTGTTGGTCTCTTATTGGTTTAGCATATTTAAAAATCAACAATTGATAAACCAAACCAATAATGTGCAAAACCAAATCGAACCGATCGATGCACACCCCTAGCTGCCTATCAACTTTAGGATGTGGCCATTGTTTGGTATAATTAGTGGGAAAAGAATAGAGGTGAGGATACTGCCCGCTGCTTGGGATGAGTTCGAGAGTGCCTTCCTCGATCATTTCTTTCCTCAGGAGTTGAGAGAGGAAAAGGTTGAGAAATTCGTGAATCTGAAACAAGAGGGGCTAATTGTTAAAGAGTACAACCTGAAATTCATCCAGTTATTCAGGTATGCCTCAGAGATGGTCCAGGATATGAGTGCGAGGATGAGGAAATTTGTATCTGGGTAGGGTAGACATATGAAGAGGGAGTACAAGGTGACTATGCTGATCCCAGGTATGGATATCTCTAAAATGATGGTTTATGCCCAGCAAACTGAGGAGGATAAGAAGAAGGATAAAGAGGAGCATATAAGTAAGAAGGCCAAGTCAGCAGAGCCTGAGCCCAATCATACCAAATAGAGTAAGGAAGATAAATCTTACTTCCAGAAGAGGTCCTTTGTCTATGCACCATCTTCAGCTAGTACACCAACCCTAAGCCACAAACATGACACAAGTCCCAAGGTCAGCCACACTTTAGGGCACAGGATGCACAATCTCAAGCTAGTGTGACTCTCGGCTCTAATGGGAAGACACTTATGGGAAATGTGGTAGGATGCATCTATAAGAATGTAGAGATGGAGAGAATGGTTACTACAAATCTGGCCAACTGGGGCCATTTTCAAAGGGAGTGTTCGATATGGGGAAATAAGGCCCAATCCTCTACCACAGAACCACTAGCGAGGGGTAACTAGAGAGGTGTTGCACTAGGGGAAGGCGGTGGGATAAATCGTCTGTATGCGATAGGAAATTGACAGGACCAAGAGGTTGCACCAGATGTTGTGATAGGTATGCTTCAAGTTTTTACCTTTCCTTGCTATGATTTACTTGATCCGGGTGCAACTTGTTCTTTTGTGATGCCATATGTTGCTGTAAATTTGAGATTCTTCCTGAGTGCTTGCTTGAGCCATTTTCTATTTCTACTCCTATTAGTGAGTCCATTCGAGCCGAGAGAATTTATAAAGACTGTGTAGTGTCCATCTATCATAGAGACACTCTTGCTGATTTAATTGAGTTAGAGATGGTGATCCTTGGTATGGACTGGCTTCACTCCTGCTATGCCTTTATTGATTGCAAAACTTGAACTGTCAAATTTAAGTTTCTGAATGAGCTTGTTATTTAGTGGAAGGGAGATTCTGTTGCGCTAAGGGGTAAGATTATTTCTTACCTCAAGGCCTGAAGACTGATCTCTAAGGGATGTATCTACCACCTCATGAGAGTCAAGTATGACGATGTTGAGCCCCCTACTATAGAGTCCATCCCGATTGTGAGTGAGTTCTTGAATGTATTTCCAGAGCATCTGCCCGGAGGCCCTCCTGATAGAGAGATCGACTTCAGAATTGATGTTCTTCCTGACACCCAGTCTATTTCTATTTTGCCATACCGAATAGCCCTTGTAGAGTGAAAGAGTTGAAGGAACAGTTGAGAGATTTGTCAGAGAAGGGATTCATAAGGCCTAGTGTCTCTCTATAGGGCGTTCCAATCTTATTTATGTGAAAGAAAGACAGATCCCTTAGGATGTGTATTGACTATCGTTAGTTGAATAAGGTGATATCAAGAACAAGTATCCCCTTCCAAGGATTGACGACTTATTTGACCAACTTCAGGGTGCCACTGTTTTCTCCAATATAGACCTTAGATCAGGCTATCACCAACTAATAGTGAGAGAATGTGACATCCGAAAGATGACTTTTCAAACCCTATATGGTCACTTTGAGTTCCTAGTAATGTCCTTTAGGTAGATAAATGCACTTGCAGCCTTTATAGACCAGATGAACAAAGTATTTATATGGTATCTTGACATGATCGTGATCGTGTTCATTGATGATATTCTGGTGTATTCTAGAGATGAGAAGGAGCATGCTAATCACCTTCGAATTACTTTGCAGACGCTCACAGAGAATAAGTTATATACAAAGTTTTCTAAGTGTGAGTTTAGGCTCAAATACGTCGATTTCTTACACGATGTTGTTTTTGGAGATGGAATACGAGTAGACACCTAAAATATTGAAGTGGTAAAGAACTGGCCATGACCAACCTCACCGACTGAGATACAGAGTCTTTTGGGATTGGTGGCTATTACCGGAGGTTTGTTAATGGATTTTCTTTCCTATCCGCACCGTTGATTAAATTGACTCAGAAGAAGGTCAAGTTTCAATGGTCTGATGAGTGTGAGAGGAGTTTCCAAGAGCTGAAGACAGATTGACTATAGTACCAGTGTTGACCTTACCTGATGGGATGGATGGTTATTATCTACTATGATGCTTTGAGAGTGTGATTGGGGTGTGTATTGATGCAGTGGAGGAAGGTTGTTGCCTATGCTTCTAGACAACTTAATATGCATGAGAAGGACTATCCCACTCATGACTTGGAGTTGGCAACAATGGTGTTTGCTCTCAAACTATGGAACCACTATTTATATGGAACATATGTTGATGTATTTACAGACCACAAGAGCCTGCAATATGTTTTCGCATAGAAAGAGCTTAACTTGAGGCAAAGGAGATGACTAGAGTTGCTTAAAGACTATGACATGAGCATCCTCTGCCATCCAGGTAAAGCTATTATGGTTGTTGATGCTTTTAGCAGGTTGTCCATGGGGAGCACCGCCCATGTGGAGTAGGAGAAGAGAGAGTTAGCTAAAGAAGTTCATATACGGGTATGATTGGGAGTTCAATTAGATAAATCAGGCAAGGGAGGAGTTCTTGTGTATAATGGGTCTGCATCATCTCTAGTAGTGGAGGTGAAAGAGAAACAAGATCAAGATCCCGTCTTATTACAATTAAAGGAAAATGTGCATAAGCAGAAGATGATGGCTTTTGCCAAAGGGGGAGATGGGGTATTGAGGTTTCAAGGCAGGCTGTATGTTCCAGATGTTCGAGGGAGTAACATGGTAGAGGCCCATAGTTCCAGATATTTCGTCCACCCAGGTCTACTATGATGTACCATGACTTTAGTGAAGTCTTCTAGTGGAGTGGAATGAAGAAAGACATTGCTGAGTTCGTGTAACGGCTCGTTAGGTCATTTTGAGAATTAGTGCTCTTGATTTCCTACAAGATTTATCTTGAAATATTAAATGGGTATTTTGGACTATTCGATAACTATGACTATTTAGTTTATGGGTGAATCTAGATGATTGATTTAATTGGTGGGTTAAATATTAATTTAGTTAAAATCCTAACTACATGATTAAATATTTAAATTAAATTAGTGAACTTTTAGGATTTGATTATTGGGGAAAAGGAAAAAAAAAAGAAAGAGAAGAAAGGACCGTGCGGCGCTGTCGAACAAGAACAAAGCTTTCCAGCGAGAAGTTCCTCGGTAAATCTCAATTCTGTGGTTGTGAATGTATATGACTATGATACTGTGTATCTACAATAGTATTGGAAAGGAAAGGAAAAGTGTAAGTGAGGAAGTGACATTGGTAGTGGTGCAACTCTTAAATCTTTCTTTTCATAGGTATATAGGTTGTATTGATAATTTTCCAGCAACTTACATTATTTGCTTTCCATCAAGTAGTTCCTCTCCTTTTAGATTCTTCTTATAATTATCATATTATGTAAATACTGTTTAGAAATATATTATTTTGGAGGAACTAAGACTTAACCTAAGTGGGAAATTTATGAAAACTTGTTATAGAATTAATTCGATAATTTTGGATCTAGGTTAGACATAAATTAGTTTAGGGGTTAGTTCAAAATCTTATTGTGATTATTATTTGACTAGATTGTGGTGCTACGGATTCCATTCGGAAGGGAAGGCTCGAGTGCTTGATTGATTATCTTCGGCTAAGGCAAGTGGATTTCTTAACCTTTGTTAAGTATATAGAATCTTGTACTTCATGTGTGAGGTGTTGAGAACAATTTATGTATGTTTTGATTGAAATATTTTAAATAGGGTAATTATTCTATGGTGATATTTGACTTGTGAATTAATGGTGGAGGTTTATTATATGTGAAATACTAATTATTTGTTATTGATATCGAAGTGATACTTACTTTTAGTTGTGAATGTTGCTAAAGTTGTGATGATATTCAGATTGAGGATATGACAATATTTATGTTATTAAGTTACCCATTCTTGATTTTGAAATATGTGAATTTGTATGGCAATCTTGCATATTTTATTTCCATAAACATGATTATTGTGCATTTGCTATGTGCTTGCTTGATGATCCAAGAAAAGAAATGTAGAGCCGATGGGAAATGGTTTCGGCTAGTGAAAAAGAATGAAAATTAAAGAGGTTACTATGAATCGATGGGTCGGGTCACACGCCATGATGAACAATGGGTCGGGTTACACGCCGTGACGGTTACTATGAATTTATGGGCCAGGTCACACACCGTGACGAACGATGGGTCGGGTCGCGCACCGCGACAGATGCATGGACTAGGAGTCCCCCATGGGTCCCGAATGTGTTACAGCGGGTGTGTATCACTAGGATAGACATGCATCATTCTATTTGACACTGCATTGCATTGCATTACATCTCGTGGCATTCATTTTCATCCAACAATGCTTTGGCTTGTTATAATTATATAGAGTGATAATGAAATTGGTGATTCGCTGTATCATTGCCTTGTTTGTGTCTTTACATGATTAGTTTTGGTATTGATTTCAATGACACTTGTGAATTATTGAGAACTTGCTAAATTGTAGAATTTCCCTACGACTTGAAGTGAGGTACGAAATGAGGATTAGACTATCATAGGATTTGATCGTGGGATTTTGAAAGTTGTAATTGTGAACGTTATGAGTTAGGTTGGTTGTTGTGAGGATTTTAGTGGGAGTGTTGGGGGGTACTGGTATTCTACACTACTTAACTCTGTGTTTATTAGTTCACTTGTTGGGTACCGCATGTTTGGTACTCACCCCTCTTGCTACAATATTTTTGAAGGTTACGAGCCCTGAACGTCGTGATACTCTCTCTACTGGTACTTGTCTGAGGCTCCCTGTGGAGGTTGCGCGAGGTAGCTGTTGCCATCCCAGCTGACTCTCTACTCCTCTTTATGATTTTGTTCTATTCTAGAGACAACATCATTTGATAATGACGTTTCTTTTCGAACCTGTTATAGTACATTAGAAGCTTGTGCATGTGACAACCAGGTTTTGGGGGATTTTAATTAAGTTGCACTTTCATTTTTTCTCATAA
>JAOTQR010078630.1:0-11147 GCA_025774065.1 Solanum ossicruentum
AGAGTGGCACCTGGATCCAATAAAGCATACACATCAAAATCATAAACCTTTAACATATTGATAAAAACATCAGCTGCATCATCTCCCCCTTGACTCACTTGAAGAGCGTAGAACCGATTGTGACATGGAGCACCCCCATGGTTGACCTCCTTGTTCCCTTTGATCCCCATGAGCACCTTGTCCTTGAGGATGACCATCTCTACCCTTGTTCAAAACATTTGGACAAAATGCAATATTGTGTCCCATTGTGCCATACTCGAAGCAATAACCCATATCTCTATAGGATCCACCACCACGATTCTTACCATACTTCCCATATTTAGTAATTATTTTTCCACCATTAACACCAAAAGTTTTCAGTTTGGGCACTCTATCATTGGAAAACCTTTGGTTTTGAGCATTAGTTAACCCTTGGCCTAGAAATTTGCGGCCTTGTTGAAAATAATAACTTTGAGAACCTTAAAACCAACCATTTTAATGAACCCTCGTAGACTTCTCACTATTCCTCTTTCTATGCTTCTACCCTTCAAGTTTTCTGACATATTTCATGAGCTGATACAAGCATAGCGGTGCGACATTCTTCATTGGCCAAGTCAGATATTCCTAACACAAAGTTGTTCATCCTCTCTCTAGAGTTGGCAACCAAGTGAGGAGCATATGCATAGAGCTTATTAAATTTGAGGAAATACTCCCTTACACTCATGGAGCCTTGTTTGAGATTCATGAACTCTATCATCTCTGCTATCCTTAGTTCAATAGGAAAGAAATGATTGAGGAAGATGCTGCTTTGAATTCATCCCATGGAATAGGCTCATCATTCTCCCTCTCCACCTTTCATTGAGCAAACCAAATTTGAGCAAGGCCTTTGAGTTGATATGCCACAAGCCCTGATTTCTCCTCCGAGATCATCCCCATAATAGAAAGAACTTTATAAAGTCATTAATGAATTCTTGGGGGGTCTTCCTCCACTTTAGAGCCATGAAACTCTATAGGGTATCTTAGAGAGCTTGTGGAGTTGGAGGGGCCGGATCATCCTTGGGAATGGGAGCTCTTGGTGCCACTTTTCTTAGTCGCATGGTCTAGAAGCACAAAAGGCAACCATCAGAGAAAGGAAACCTTAAAGTAAGTTCTAAAGCATGACATAGATTATGATGAAGTCAATCATTTCCTAAATGCCCCATAGCCTCATATTCATAGTTGTTGCACACTTTACAACTATGAATAAGACTTTACTCTAGGTAGTGTGTTAGATTTTCGAGGATCATATACAAATCTAGTGCTCTGCTACCAAGGTTATCATGACCCAAGCTTAGGGCCTAGGTGTGACATGATGAATGAGGAACCCTAAAAAACTCTAAGAATAAGTAAGCACATCATTATTTGCGAAAGCATAAGCAAATATCAAACAATTAAATCCAAGGGAAACTATGCTTTGGACTCAAGCTATGAGGATAGAAAGGAAATAGGAACTTCCACCATTACATTACAAACAAAGACTAAGGGGAGGATAAATAGGACTCAAGCTATGTGGAAAATAGGGGCTTAGGTTTTCGATCACATACCATCAATATTTAACAACACATATAAGTGATAAAGACTAAAGTAAGTATTAAATTATTGCATAAGATTCATAAGAGTCAAACGCTTCACATTGTCCAATGACACCTTTAGCATAAGCGGAACTGGGCTAAGACATCTCCTGAGCTCAACCTTAGAAGTAACTATCCATAATTAAACAATCCTTAACATAATCAAATAAATGTAGTTGTTATCCCCGAAATGGATGACTCGCCATAGAAATCTTTAAGTAAGCAAACTAGCCACGTGAAGGAGTATGAATAGAAGCTCTGTTCCCTACATGGTTAGATCATGTAGCCAAAGAGTATACATTAGTACTTGGAATGTACTACGTATACGAGGTGCAACGCAACAAGAGAACACAATCCATAATTAGAGAAGATGCATAACAATATTCAAAGGATATCAGCTCAATATGACATGAATGAGCAATGGCCTAATAAAACATGCATGAGGATAGCCAAATCACATAACATATAATACATATATGGGAAGGGACTATAACATACATACAAGACCAAGCAAGCTACTACTTGGAATCCTAATTATCACTCCACACTGGTTAAGGAGTAGTCTATTTTGCCAAGGTAAACCAAACACTCACCTTATAAGAACTTCCCTTTTCTGAAATGTGCTACAAAAACCATATGGGAACACCACACTTTTAGGTTAATATATGATAAGAGCCTTACCGAAACACCACTCTTTTTGTTCATAATGTGGTAAGAGGCTTATGGGAATGATGTCACCCAAGCTGCACCTCCTCTCTGAAGGTTAAAGAGGTTATTGTCAAGATATGTTATCTAACCGAGTTTAAGGTCGATACCATAGGTAATAGGGTAGACTTAGAGAAATTTCAAGTAGTTCGAGTTGATTAATCTACTCATCTCCCCAACAGAGGGTTTGCAAAACTATAGGAAGAAATCCTAGACTAAGACAAGAGCGAAATCAGTATGAAGAGTAATTATCACCCCCAAAGTCCCGTTAGGGTGGACTAGCACCTGTTTCCAATGAGGCCTAGGAGAACCAACTTGTATCTATGTGCTTTATATATATATTATAAGGGATTTCTACATTCAACATGTCTTTAAGAAAGTAAACAATATGAACAAGCCAAAAGGAAATGCATATGGCTAAGCCCTTGGGGCCACGATGTCTAGAGTGCAAGACATGACCACACTTTAACTTACATAGTCTACAAAGCCTCTAGATAAGGGAAAAGCATCTGATAAGGGTCATGACAGGCCCTGCCTCGACTAACTATACAATACAAAAACGTAAGCTCTAGATGCACAAAGCTCCAACGAAACCTGGATCTTGGTAACAGCAACTGGATATCCTGTACGCCTATTGGGGAGATCTACTAGCACCTATACCTGCAGCATTAAATACAGGTCCCCCGTAAGGGACGTCAGTATGAGATAATATACTGAATATGTAAGGAATGAAATATTGTATATGAAGCAACAACTCAAATGGAACTATGCACTAGTATAGGATAAGAGACCAACTTTAGTTATACTGTGGGATCATGTACTTTATGTTCTTTTTATTACTTTACCTTTATTGTATAATCTGTGCAAAACATGTACACAAATGACCAACTGATCAGTGGTAAATCTATATCGGGATCGGCTCTGGATAGGGTTTTCCTATAACCCCTTGGGCTACCCCCTGTGATAGGATCGACCCTGGCTAGGTGATTCTTCCACCCCTCGGGTTACCACCCATCAATAAACAATATACTTTACTTTAACTTTCAATTACCTTTGAGATGATTATTTTGGTGGTCGTAATATTGGAACTATAGGACTGTAGAGGCAACATATGACATGTAAATAATCACAAAAGACAACACCCCAATGAAAGGAGTAAGTTACACAAATAATGAAATGCATAGGAGGGGGAACAACACATCAACTTTATTTAGTAGAACGAATTCGTATATCTTGGTATCCAAGTATGTATGTATACTTAATGGTGACTATGTATGGAAGCATATGAACATGTTAAAAAGTTGAAACGCGGTTAATAGTTGTGTTAGAGTTGGTAAGTGCCTTCATGTGCCAAGGAGGGATCTATGTTTTATGCCAAATAATACAAAATCCAATAGCCTTACATACCTAATTGTACAACCTTGCTATTACCTCGAGATAACCTTCCCTTCCTCAAAATATTTATCTACAACATAGTGGGTAATAAAGCTAACATTAGCAGTCAATAGATACATCTTGGCTGCGCAATCTCATAAAAAAAACAACATACGGGCAGCAAACATATAATTGTAAACCCGAGAATATTCTTTCAAACTTTCCGCCCCTAATCGTATTTTCTAATACACATTCTCATATACATATTGTGTGCTTCCCGTTTTAGTTCCATAACAGTCTTACAACATTACACAAAGCACAACACACAATAATTCTACCCAACATATAAATAGGTGGTATAATGTTACACCTCTTCCCTACATTTTGATGTCGACAATTCCGAACCTATTTCAACTTTACCCGAATTGTCCTCAACACATCTATACATAAAAATAGCCTTAGAATAGTCTTATAATAGTACCAAAGCACTCATGAAGGATGTGAGGCAATAGCCTTCCATCCATCAGCCGACAAGTTCGTACTAAGAACACAATTGCAATATCCTATAAGAACTCAGTTTTGCGGACTATAAAAGTTGTGTAGAAGCCTTTATACATCATTAAAGAACCAATAATCATCAATAATAGTAGCCTCCCTTCAAAATCAATCCAACGAAAAAGATAAAATCTTCCAAATAAACAAGAAAACATGTATAAGAATCTTGGAACACATGTTGTCCAAAGTTTTTAGCATATACCTAACCAACATAGTCTCTTGTTTTTCATGAAAAAACCTTCCTAAACACAAAACTATAATCACTTAATTTTACATTCAAAGTGTAGGGATTCTCCATGAACCCTAAAAGTCTCTTGTGGCTGCTTGTAAAGTCAAGAAAGAGTTGAGAGAAAACTTGGAAGACAATCTGATTATTTTTGTTCAAGTTAGAATGGCTTATGGGGGCTGTTTTAAACCCTTTTTAAATGGGGACTTTGGATGAATTACTAAGAAATTCTTATCCTTACTTTAATAATTTGGTGATGCAGCTTCTTTCCCCTTTCACTTGGGCCTTATTGGGTTCAAACTGGTTGGGCCTTGGCTGCCTATTTTTCCCTTTCCTCCTTAGTTTTGGTCCCAATTAGTCAAGTGGGTTGTGATGTACTTGGTCCTTTTTATTATTCATCTTGGGCTTTAAATATTTTCCATTTATGATGGTAAAACATGAGCTAAAGTTGCACTCTTAATACGGACTTTATTCATAATCGAAATTGGACAAATTTGATGTCTGGCCTCGTCTCCGTTTAGCTAGCAAATTTAAGCTAAGCAAGTAGGTTACACACCTGCTAGCTTACTAAGTCCTACAAGAACCTCACTTCTCTCACTTCATTTAAAGTCATGATCTCCTACATTTAACTTAAAACTTATTTGCACTCGACCCTCTTTTGCGTTAGACATACATATCGCCCTCTAATTCAAGATTCAAGCACTTTTAAAAATTGGCGCTAATTTGAAAATCCATATCATGTTTCATTTGCATAGAACTAGTGTTGTAACATGTGGGGTGTTACATCCTCCCCCCAGGAACATTCGTCCGCGAATGTTAGCATAATTGGATAGCTTAACCAAGTTTAAATCTTTACTTACACAAATTTTTGACAACACACTAAGTATTCAATCACACGTACCTATTAGTGTCCCAATTCTGCATGTTGGACTTCCTCTTTAGTTTCAAATAAGTAAGGTTATTTTAATTACATCGCATCCTCGGCCTCCCATGTTATTTCTTCTGCTTGCTGGTTCCTCCAAAGTACCTTCACTGAAGCTATTTCTTTATTCCTTAGCTTCTTAACTTGATGATCCAGTATAACAATAGGTACCTCTTCATATGTGAGATCTTCTGTAACCTACACATCTTCAATGGGAGTGACACGAGATGGGTCACCTATGCATTTTGGAAGCATCGAGACATGAAAAAATTGGATGAACCATTGAAAGCTATTGGGGTAGCTCTAGTTCATATGCAACCTACCCGAACTTCTTAATAATTTTATATAGCTCTATATAACATGGACTCAGTTTTCCTTTCTTACCAAATCTCATAACCCCTTTCGTTAGACACACAATAAATATCCAATCACCTACTGAGAATTCCAGTCTTCTCCTCCTAGCATCCGCATATGATTTATGATGGCTTTGGGCTATTTCTAGTCGCTATTGTATTACCTTAACCTTTTCCATGGCTTCTTGTACTAGATCTGGCCCAAGAAAGGTGGTTTCACCCACTTCAAACCATCCTATTGGCGATCTACATTTCCATCCATACAAAGCTTCATAAGGTGCCACCTTGATACTCGCATGGTAGCTATTACCATAGGCAAATTCAATTAGTGGCAAATGGTCCACGTAACAACCTTAAAAGTCTAATGCATAAGCTCACAACATATCTTCAAGTGGGAATGGTGTGTTCTGCTTGACCATCTATTTGAGGGTGGAATGTTGTACTCAAATTCACTTGTGTCCCTAAAACCATTTGGAAGGACTTCCAAAACTTTGCAGTGAATCGAGCTCCTCGGTCAGATGTAATGGAGATTAGGACACCATGTAGCCTAACAATCTCTTTGAGGTATAGCTTGGCATAATCATCAGTTGTATAATCACTCCTCACTTGCAAGAAGTGTGCTGAATTTGAGTTTGTCAACTATTACCCATATGGAGTCAAATTTCTAAAATGAGTGAGGCAACCCAGTAACAAAATCCATATTGATCATATCCCACTTCCATGTTGGAAGTTCTATATACTGTATATAACCTCCTAGCTTTTGGTGTTCTACTTTCACTTGTTGGCAATTTGGACATTGAGCCACAAATTCTGCAAGGTCCTTCTTCATGCCTCCCCACCAAAACATTCTCTTCAAGTCATGGTACATCTTAGTTGATCCTGGATGGATGGAATATAGGGAATAATGGGATTCTTCCATTATCATCTTTCTTAATCCATCAATATTAGGCACACATAATCTATTTTGGTAGTAAAGTACTCCATTTTTTGTAAGTTCAAAGCCCTTTATCATACCTTGACTCATCTTTTCCTTAAGCTTTCATATAACAGGATCCTCGAACTATTTTTCTTTCACCTCCATTACTAATGAAGGCGTTGTTGCATTATGTACAATAACCCCTTCCTTTAGAGTTTCAAGAAGGTGAAATCCCAAACTGGCAAGCTGACATAGATCCTTAGCCACTCTTTGACTTACCACAGCTTGATCACCAATATTCATGGTTGCCTTACGACTCAGAGCATCGGGCTACCACATTTGCCTTCCCCGGGTGGTAAAGTATACAAATGTCATAATTCTTTGTTAGGGCTAGCCATCTCTGCTATCTTAAGTTTAGGTCTTTCTGCTTAAAGATGTATTGCAGGCTCTTATGATAAGTATATATGTTAATGTGAACTCCATACAAATAGTGACACCATATTTTCAGAGCAAACACTGCTCCTGCTAGCTCAAGATCGTGTGTTGGATAGTTTTTCTCATGTGGTCGTAGCTGCCTAGATGCATTAGTAATTAACCTACCATGTTGTGTCAGTACACACCCTAAGCCAACTTCTAAAGCATCACAATAACTACATACCCTTCGGTGCCTTCTGGGAATACTAGCACAGGTGTAGAAGTTAGCTTATTTTTCAGCTTCTGGAAGCTCCTTTCACATGCATCATTCCATTGGAACTTGGTCTCCTTATTTGTAAATTTTGTCAGAGGTACAGAAATAGAAGAAAGACCTTCAACAGACCTCCTATAATAACCTGCCAAACCTAGTCCGAACTTCCATGGGTGTTGTTGGTCTTAACCAATCTTTCACAGCCTCTATCTTTTGTGAATTAACCCTTATTCCCTCATCAAACACAATATGACCTAAGAATGCTATTGATTTTCGCAAAAATTCATATTTAGAAAACTTGGTATACAACTATCGATCATGAAGAACCTGTAACACTTGTCGTAAGTGATTTGTGTGGTCCTCTTTTGATCTGGAATATACCAAAATGTCATCTATAAATACTACCACAAACACATCCAAAAATGGCTTGAATACCCTATTCATCAGATCTATAAAAACTACTGGTGCATTCTTTAGACCAAATGACATAATAACAAATTCAAAGTGACCATAGCGTGTTCTAAAAGTAGTCTTAGGCATATCTTTCTCCTTCATCCTCACTTGGTGATAACCTGATCTCAAATCAATTTTTGAAAAGCACCTGGCACCCTGGAACTGATCAATTAAATTGTCAATCCTGGGAGGGGGTATTTATTCTTAATTTTCACCTTATTCAATTGTCGATAGTCGATACACATTCTCAATATGCCATCCTTTTTGCATACAAATAACACTTGTGCACCCCAAGCGGACACATTAGGTCTTATAAAACCCTTCTCCAATAAGTCTTTTAACTACTCTTTTAATTCATGCAATTCTACCAGGGCCATTCTGTATTAGGGAATGGAAATAGGTTGAGTTCTTGGAAGTAAGTCAATAACAAAATCTACTTCTCATTCTGGAGGTAAGCCTGGAAGTTCTTCAGAGAACACATCAACGAATTCATTTAATATTGGAACTGATTGAAGGGTTGATGATTCTTCCTCCATATCCCTCACCCTAACTAATAAAATATATACCCCTTAGATGTAATCTTTCTGGCCTTAAAATAAGAGATAAACTTACTCTTTGATGCCCTAATATTGCCTTCCCATTCAAGAACTGCCTCATTTGGAAAGTGGAAGTACACTTTCTTAGTTTGGCAATCCACGGTGGCATAGCAAGAAGATAACCAATCCATGCCCATTATAACATCGAATTCCACCATTTCTAGCTCAATAAGGTTAGCCATATCACTATCACAAACAATTACTACACAGTTATAATAAATCTTTCTAGCCATAATACATTTACAGGTTGGCATGGACACTTCAAATTGTTTGTTCAATAATTTGGGTGTTCTCTTAAGCTTCCCAGCAACTAATAGGGTAATGTATGATAGTGTAGAACTAGGATCAATTACTGTGTATACATTATGTGAAAAGATGGACAATATTCTTGTGACCACATCAAGTGAAGCTTCCAAATTTTGCCGACTCCCTAGAGCATAAGTGCGATTCTGGACTCCGCTAGAGCTAGTTGCCCTCTAACACCTCCACCACGACCCAAAGTGCTTGTTGACCCCTACATAATTGAGGAACTGATGATGATGTTGCACTAGTTGATCTAGTAGGTTGTACTATATCATCCATATATCTCCTCGTCCAATCTCTCATCATATGGCTTGGTACACCACACCAATCACAATCGTCTGTCCTAACATGACGTATACCTGAATGACTTCTTCCACACTATTTTCAAGGCCGCATAGGGGTCATTTTCCCACCTGCTGAATATCCTGTTGTCTGTGTACCTTGTCACTCATATCATTGACCAAAGTAATTACTTCTAGACCCTTGAAGTTGTGGTGGAGCACTGGCTACAGAGTAAGAGGATGATGGCCTAGGTGGTCTATTAGAAAACTAAGGCTTAAGCTCACATAGGTGTGGTATAAACTACCCTGTAAACCTGACCCTCTTGAACTACACTCTTTCTAACTCTTGTATCCTTCACCTTTGCCTCTGATCCTCCAACTTCTGTGCAAAAGCTTGCATTCTCACTATATCCATGTCTTTGTTCAAAGAAGCAATGGTACAGTCTCTGACCAAATACGTATCCAATCTATCCACATATCGATGAACTTTATCTTCCATTGTAGCAAGTACATTAGAAGCATACCTGGCCAGGGAATTAAATTGAAGGATATACTCCCTCACACTCATATTCCCTTAGTGGAGATTTATGAACTGATCTACATGGGATTCTTGGATCTCTAATGGCAAGTAATGGTCAAGAAATGCCTCTTTGAACTCCTTTTAGGTAGTTAGGTGTGCATCTATACCCTTAGATTGCTTCCAAGCTTCACACTACAATATAGCCACACCCTTGAACCTATATGTTGCTAACTCGATAGCTTCTGTACCACTCACATGCATAACATCTAAAGTGAGCAATCTGATCAATAAAGTCTTGGGGATCTTCATTAGGATCTGACGCAGTGAAGGATGGAGGGTCCAAATTAAGAAAATCACATATCCTTGTGTAGCTGCCCTATTCACACGACCTGCACCTATAATTGGACCTTCCTGTCTTTGACCTTGGCCAGAAACTATATGGGTTAATAGTCGGAATGCATTTCTAAGATCCTGTATGGTAGCATCAATAGGTGGTTCTGGGGAATTTCACCACTTCTGGGTTCATCAGGAGCTGGTGGAGTTGGAGATGTCTATGACGGATACTGCTCTTGAACCTCATTCCATTGTCTTACCTTACTAGGTATACCAACCACCACTTTTACTCCTTTCCCTTTATATTTATTTTGCCTGGTTTCTGGCATACTTGTTGTACAAAACAATATAGGAGTTAGACATAATGCACCTATTACACTTGACTTTATGGCAGGATCTAAAGAATGAAAAGACAGTAACAACTCCTAAATACCACATAGTCTCCTGCTTATAAATGTTGTGCACAACACATCGATAAAGAAGATTCTATATAGACACGGCTTTGTAGACTCCCTAGGACGACCCGCTCTGATACCACTTTTATCACGCCCAAAGTCCCGTTAAGGTGGACTGGCACCAGTTACCAATGAGGCCTGGGAGAACCAACCTGTATCTATACACTTTCTACACATATTATAAGGGATTTCTACATTCAACAGGCCTTTAAGAAAGTAAATAGTAATAATAAGCCAAAAGGAAATGCATATGGCCAGGCCATTGAGGCCACGGTATCTAGAATATGAGACATGGCCACACTTTAATTTACATAGTCTACAAAGCCTTTATATAAGGGAAAAGTATCTGATACGGATCGAGATAGGTCCCGCCTTGACTAACTATACCATACAAAAATGTAAGCTCTAGATGCACAAAGCTCTGAAGCAACCTGTAGCTTGGTAACAGCAGCTGGATATCTTGTACTCCTACTAGGGAGATCTACTATCACCTGTACCTGCAGCATGACATGCAGGTCCACCATAAGGGACGTCAGTATGAGATAATGTACTGAATATGTAAGGAAGGAAATATGGTATATGAATCAACAACTCAAATGGAACTATGCACTAGTATGGGATAAGAGACCACCTTTAGTTATACTATCGGATCATGTACTTTATGTTCTTTTTATTACTTTACCTTTACTGTATAATCTGTGCACAACATGTATACAAATGACCAGCTGATCAGTAGTGATTCTATATCGGGATCTATCCTTACTAGGCTTTTCCTTTAACCCCTTGGTCTATCCCCCGTGATAAGATCGACCCTGGCTAGGTGATTCTTCCACCCCTCGGGTTACCACCTATCAATAAGCAATATACTTTACTTTATCTTT
>JAOTQR010078631.1:0-11147 GCA_025774065.1 Solanum ossicruentum
CAACACATGACCCCACTAACAATTTAAATCTTAAAGACTACACTTTAGAAGAAATTTACATTTGGCCCCAAACTTTATCAAGTTGAACCAATTAAGGACTTACGAGTTCTAACTTATGGGTTCTAACACTCATGATCTTCATAATCATCCAGATTGATTAGTCGAGTTCTGATGAACTTCGAAACTTGCTCTTTGGCCTTAGATAATTTGTTAGAATTGTCCAAAGTGAAATTTTTTTGTACCAAATTGTTTAATGGTTTCATAAGTCATTCAACCCATCCAATAGTTCAATGCTTTTGTTTTTCTTGATGACTCAGCAACATATCCAACTCTACTCTTAGATTTCAAGAAGAGATAACAAGAGTTAGTACACATTTTATTCACTATAGGAAATCAAAGTATTTTGAAACCAGTTAAGGAATTCAACATATACATCAAAAAAAGGGACTAATCTATTGTTGTCAATTGACTCTTCACTTTGGAGCAAAGAGCCTATTCAAAAGTTCAACAAGACTCCACTACTCAATCTTGATGATAGCAAAGATCATTAGGATGTGGACGACAATGATAAAGAAGATGATGAGGAGTATGTGCCTTCCCAAAAATTTAAGGAACACAAATTTAGTAAACAATATGTTTTTCAAAAATTAGTTGTTGTTCCAGCTATAGAAGCACCATAAATTAGTAACAGTAATAATATAGACAAAGGAAAAGGTGGAAAAAAGAAAAAATAAACAAAAAATCGTCCTCCTGCACTTGCTCCTACTGACGGTGGTGGTGATGGTGGAACAAAAATTAATGTGGCACAAGTTTGAGTTACTATTGAGACAACAAGAGGTACAAGCAGTGGTAGTTGTAAAGTACTTAATGAAAGAGTCCATCCCATTTGGTTCAATTTGGTTGCATATGATAAGCAGTGAATTTAATTCTATACCTTTCAATTTTGTTTTTTGGGTTACCCAACCAAAAAAATATAAGGGATAGAATTAAACTCATTGATTATTACATGCAAGTAAATTTAACCAAATGGGATAGATTCTTTCATTCAGTACTCGAGTACTACCACTGTTTGTACCTCCTGTTCTCTTTGTAGTAACTCTAACTTTGGCCACATTAATATTTTTTTCACCATCACCACCTCCGCCAGCAGGAGACGGAGTAGGATTAGGATTTTTTGTTTCTTTTTCTCTCTCTTCCACTTTGTCCTTTTCTAACTTTTATTTTTCAGTATTATTACTTTTACTAATTGATGATGCTTCTATAGCTTGAACAACAACTTATTTTTTAACAACATTTTATTTGCTAACTCTGTGTTCTTTAAATTTTGTGGAAGTCATATACTCCCTGTCATTTTCTTCTTCATCATCATCCACGTCCTCATGATCTTCATTATCATGAATATTGATTAGTGAAGTCCTGATGAACTTTCGACCATGCTCTTTGGCCTTAGATAATTTGTTAGAATTGTCCAAAGTGCAACCTTTTGTTACCAATTTGTTCAATGGTTTCCATAAGTCAGTCAACCCATCAAATGGCTCAATACGTTTGTTTTTTTTTTTGAGGATTCACCAGTATATCCAACACTACTCTTAACCTTTAACAAGAGATCACAAGATTTAGTACACTTTTATTCACTAAGAGAATTCAAAGTATTTTGAATAGGAACAAGTTAAGGAATTCAACATATACATAAAAAAGACTAGTCTATAGTTGCCAATTCACACTCACTTTGGACAATTTCAACAAATTATCCAAAGGCAAAGAGCCTATTCAAAAGTTCAACAGGACTCCTCCAATCAATTTGTTGATTGTTAAGATCATGAGGATGAGGACAATGATGATAAAGAAGATGAGAAGTATGTGCCTTCCCTAAATTTAAGGAACAAAAGTTTAGCAAGCAAAATGTTATTAAAAACTTTGTTGTTGTTAAAGCTATAGAAGTACCATAAATTAGTAATAGTAATAATAATGACAAAGAAAAAGGGGAAAAAGGATGAGGTAGAAAAAAATGAAATAAAAAATCCTCGTCCTGCTGAAGGTGGTAGTGGTGGTGGAACAAATATTAATGTGGAACAAGTTGGAGTAACTACTGAAGCAGCAGGTAGTACAAACAGTGGTAGTTCTAGGTACTAAATAAAAGAGTCCAATCCACTTGGTTTTATTTTGTGGCAGTTGATAAGCGGTGAGTTTAATTCTATATATTTCAATTTTTAGGATATTTAACCAACAAAAAAAATATAAAGGATAGAATAAAACTCACTCTTTATCACATGCAAGAAAATTTAATGGTCATCGACTCTTTGATCCAATACTCAAGTACTACCACTACTTGTACCTCCTGTTGCCACAATAGTAACTCTAACTTTTCCCACATTAATATTTTTCCACCATAACCATACCACCAGCAGGAGCAGGAGTAGGAGCAGGAGCAGGATTCTTTATTTCTTTTTTCATTTTTCCACGTCCTTTTCTCATTTATTATTTTTACTAATTGATGGTGTTTCTATAGCTTGAACAACAACAGATTTTATAACAACATATTATTTTCTAACTTTGTGTTCCTTAAATTTTGGGGAAGTCATATACTTCTCGTCATTTTCTTCTTTATCATCGTCCATTTCCTCATGATCTTAATGATCATCAAAATTGATTAGTGGAGTCCTGATGAACTTTAGAACATGCTCTTTGGCCTTCGATTATTTGTTAGAATTGTCCAAAGTGAAACCATTTAATACCAATTTGTTCTATGGATTCCGTAAGTAATTCAACCCATCAATGGTTCAATACTTTTGTTATTCTTTGAGGACTCAACAACATATCCAACACTACTCTTAACTTACAACAACAGATCAAAAGAGTTAGTACACTTATTATTCACTAAGGGAATTCAAAGTATTTTGAACAGGAACAAGCTATGGAATTCAATATATACATAAAAAAGGACTAATCTATAGTTGTCAATTGACTCTTCTCTTTGGACAATTTCAACAAATTATCCAAAGCAAAGAGCTTGTTCAAAAGTTCAACAGGACTCCACTAATCAATCTTTATGATCTTGAAGATCATGAAAATGTGGACGATTATGATAAAGAAGATGATGAGGAGTATGTGCCTTCCTAAAAATTTAAGGAACATAAATTTAGCAAACAAAATATTGTTCAAATATTAGTTGTTGTTAAAGCTATAGAACCACCATAAATTAGTAATAATAATAATAATGACAAAAGAAAAGGGAAAAAAGGACGAGGTGGAAAAAAGAAAAATGAAACAAACAATCCTCCTCCTACACTTGCTCCTGTTGACGGTAGTGGTGATTGTGGAACAAATATTAAAGTGGCACAAGTTGGAGTTACTACTGACGCAACAAAAGATACAAGCAGTGGTAGTTCTAGGGTACTGAATGAAAGAGTCCGTCCCATTTGGTTCAATTTGTTGCAAATGATAAGCAGTGAGTGTAATTCTATACCTTTTAATTTTTTTGGGGTTACCCAACAAAAAGATATATGCGATAGAATTAAACTCTATTCTTATAACATGCAAGCAAATTTAACCAAATGGGATAGGCTCTTTTATTAAGTGCTCGAGTACTATCACTAGTTACGCCTCCTTTTGTATCAGTAATAACTCCAACTTTTGCCACATTAATATTTTTTCCATCATCACCACCACCGCCAGAAGGAGTAGAAGCAGGAGCAGGAGCAGAAGTAGGAGCACGATTCTCTGTTTCCTTTTTCTTTCATCCATGTTGTCCTTTTCTCCCTTTTCTTTGGTCAGTATTATTACTTTAACTAATTGATGATGCTTCTATAGCTTGAACAACAACTGATTTTTGAACAACATTTTATTTGCTAACTTTATGTTTCTCAAATTTTGGGGAAGTCATATACTCTTCATTTTCTTCATCAACATTTTCCACTCCTCATGATCTTTATGATCATGAAGGTTGATTGGTGGAGTACTTATGAAATTTGGAACATGCTCTTTGGTCTTTTATAATTTGATAGAATTGTCCAAAGTGAAACCTTTTGTTACCAATTTGCTCAATGGTTTCTATAAGTCATTCAATCCATTCAATAGTTTAATACTTTTGTTTTTCTTTGAAGACTTAGCAGCATATCCAACACTACTCTTAAATTTCAACAAGAGATCACAAGAGTTAATACACTTTATTCACTAAGGGAATTCAAAATATTTTGAACACGAGTAAGTTAAGGAATTCAACATATACATAAAAACGACTAGTCTATACTTGTCAATTGGTACTCACTTTGGACAATTTCAACAAATTATCTAAAGGCAAATTGCCTATTCAAAGTTTAACAGGACTCTACTAAGCAATTTTGATGATCATGAAGATCATAAGGATGAGGATGATGATGATAAAGAAGATGATGAGAAGTATGTACCTTCCCCAAATTTGAGGAACAAAAATTTAGCAAGATATCAAAATTTGTTGTTGTTAATGCTATAGAAGCACCATAAATTAGTAATTCTAGTAATAATGACAAAGGAAAAGGGGAAAAAGGACGAGGTGGAAAAAACAAAAAAGAAACAAATAATCCTCCTCCTGCACTTACAACTGCTAAGGTGGTGGCGATGGTGGAACAAATATTAATGTGGCACAAGTTGGAGTAACTACTGAGGAAGCAAGAGGTACAAGCAGTGGTAGTTCTAGCATACTGAAAGAATAAGTTCATCCTATTTGGTTTAATTTGGTTGTATATAATAAGCAGTGATTGAATTAAGCTCACTGCTTATCATATGAATTAAAATTTAGCCAAATGGGATGGATTCTTTCATTCAGTATTCACCGCCAGCAGGAGTAGAAGTAGAAGTAGGAGCATGATTCTTTGTTTTCTCCCTTTTCTTTTGTCAGTATCATTACTTTTCTAATTGATGATGCTTCTATAGCTTGAAAAACAACTGATTTTTGAACAACATTTTATTTGCTAACTTTAGGATTCTCAAATTTTGGAGAAGTCATATACTCATCATTTTCTTCATCAAAATTGTCCACTCATGATCTTCATGATCATGAAGGTTGATTAGTGGAGTACTTATGAAATTTGGAACATGCTCTTTGGCCTTGGGTAATTTGATACAATTGTCCAAAGTGAAACCTTTTGTTACCAATTGGTTCAATGGTTTCTATAAGTCATTCAATCCATTCAATTGTTTAATACTTTTATTTTTCTTTGAAGACTCGGGAGCATATCCAACACTACTCTTGTATTTAAACAAGAGATCACAAGAGTTAGTACAAATTTATTCACTAAGGGAATTCAAAGTATTTTGAACACGAATAAGTTAAGGAATTCAATATATACATAAAAACGACTAGTCTATACTTGTCAATTGGCACTCACTTTGGACAATTTCATCAAATTATCTAAAGGCAAATTGCCTGTTCAAAAGTTCAACAGGACTTTATTAATCAATTTTGATAATCGTGAATATCATGAGGATGAGGATGATGATGATAAAGAAGATGATGAGAAGTATGTACCTTCCCCAAATTTGAGGAACAAAAGTTTAGCAAGATATCAAAATTTGTTGTTGTTAATGCTATAGAAGCACCATAAATTAGTAATTCTAGTAATAATGACAAAGGAAAAGGGGAAAAAGGACGAGGTGGAAAAAACAAAAAAGAAACAAATAATCCTCCTCCTGCACTTACAACTGCTAAGGTGGTGGCGATGGTGGAACAAATATTAATGTGGCACAAGTTGGAGTAACTATTGAGGAAGTAAGAGGTACAAGCAGTGGTAGTTCTAGTATACTGAATGAATGAGTTCATCCCATTTGGTTTAATTTGGTTGCATATAATAAGCAGTGATTGAATTAAACTACTTCTTTTCATATGCATTAAAATTTAACCAAATGGGATGGATTCTTTCATTCAGTATTCGAGTACTACCACTACTTTTACCTCCTACTACCTCAGTAGTAACTCCAACTTTTGCCACATTAATATTTTTTCCACCATTACCACTACCGCTAGAAAGAGCAAGAGCACGATTCTTTGTTTCTTTTTCTTTCCTTTTCTCCCTTTTCTTTTGTCAATATTATTACATTTGCTAATTCATGGTGCTTCTATAACTTGAACAACAACTGATATTAGAACAACATTTAGTCTGCTAGCTTTGCGCTCCTTAAATTTTTGAGAAAGTCATATACTCCTCATAATTTTCTTCATCATAATCTTCCAGGTCCTCATGATCATCATGATTGATTAGTGGAGAGTGATGAACTTTGGAACATGCACTTTGGCCTTGGATAATTTGTTAGTATTGTCCAAAGTAAACCTTTTGTTACCAATTTGTTTTATGGCTTCCATAAGTCATTCAACCCTTCCAATGGTTCAATACTTTTGTTTTTTTTGAGGACTCAGCAACATATCTGGCACTACTCTTAACTTTCATCAAGATATCACAAGAGTCAGTATACATTTTATACAAAAAGGGAATTCAAAGTATTTCGAACACAAACAAGTTAAGGAATTCAATCTATACATAAAAAAGGACGAATCTATAATTGTCAATTAACTATTCACTTTGGACAATTCCACCAAGTTTTACAAAGGAAAAGATCCTGTTCAGAAGTTCAATAGAACTTCACTAATCAATCTTAATGATCGTGAAGATCATGAGAATGTGGACAATGATGATAAATGAGATGATGAGGAGTATATGCCTTCCCTAAAATTTAAGGAACACAAATTTAGCAAACAAAATATTTTTCAAAAATTAGTTGATGTTAAAGCTATATAAGCACCATAAATTAGTAATAGTAATAATAATGACAAAGAAAAAGGGAAAAGAGGATGAGGTGGGAAAAATTTAAAAGAAACAAACAATCCTCCTCCTGCACTTGCCCTGATGGTGGTGGTGGTGATGGTAGATCAAATATTAATGTGGCACAGGTTGGAGTTACTATTGAGATAGTAGGAGGTTCAAAGCAGTGGTAGGTCTAGAGTACTAAATGAAAGAATCCATCCCATTTAGTTCAATTTGCTTTCATATGATAAGCAATGAGTTTAATTCTATATCTTTCAATTTTTTTTGGCTTTAGCCAACAAGAACAAATATAAGGGATAGAATTAAACTAACTACTAATCACATGCAAGCAAATGTAACCAAATGGTATAGACCCTTTCATTCATTACTGAGTACTACCACTACTTGTACCTCCTACTGCCTCAGTAGTAACTCCAACTTTTGCCATGTTAAAATTTGTTCTACTATCACCACTACCTCTAACAGGAGTAGGAGTAGGAGTAGGATTCTTTGTATCTTTTTTATTTCTTCCATGTTGTCCTTTTCTCCCTTTTCTTTTGTCAGTATTATTGCTTTTACTAATTGATGGTGTTCTATAGCTTGAATAACAATTGGTTATTGAACAACATTTTTGTTGCTAATTTTGTGTTCCTTAAATTTTGGGGAAGTCATATACTCTTATTCATTTTCTTCTTCATCATTGTCCACGTCCTCATGATCATCATGATAATCAAGATTGATTAGTAGAGTCCCGATGAACTTTGGAACGATGCTCTTTTGCCTTTGATAATTTGTTAGAATTGTCCAAAGTGAAACCTTGTGTTACCAATTTATTCAATAGTTTACATAAGTCATTCAACCCATCCAATGGTTCAATACTTTTGCTTTTCTTTAAGGACTCAACAACATATCCAACACTATTCTTAACCTTCAACGAGAGATCTCAAGCATTTATACAATTTTTATTCACTAAGGAAATTTAAAGTATTTTAATCACAAACAAGTTAAGGAATTCAACATATACATAAAAGAACTGATCTATAGGTATCAATTGACTCTTACTTTGTACAATTTCAACAAATTATCCAGAGGCAAAGAGACTGTCCAAAAGTTCAACAGGACAATACTGATCAATCATGGTGATCATGAAGATCATGAGGATGTGGAAGATGATGATAAAGAATATGATGGGAGTATGTGTCTTCCCCAAAATTTAAGGAACAAAAATTTTGCAAACAATATTGTCACGACCTGGACATAGGGTCTAGGAGTGACAAGATGAATGGGAAATCAAGAGTTCCGGAACAAGCCTCAAAGTACCAAAATTCACATCAACTATTCGAAAGAGTATTTAAAAGTAAACACATAGTTCTATGGGACGAAATGTAGATTCACACTATGGGGATATCATAGGAAAAGAGATTAACATGGATTCACATAACATAGCACATAATTAAAGACTATGTGTACTAGGGGGAGGTGATCAGATAAGATATGGCGCAACTTGATCTCACCAAGGACATGATCTTAGATAGAAAGGAGTGGAGGTTGTAAATTAGAGTTGCAGGCTAATTTGTTGGTAGGGTTAGGGGGATATCTGGCCTCGGGGTATAATAGGGTAGCAGGAATAATCGTGTTTATATCATGTGTGTCACTATCTGTCATATATGTGTTAATTTTTATTGTACTTACATATTGCTATTCCCTTTATTTCCTTGTTGTCATATCTAGTTTATTCTGCTTGTGAATTTTTGAGACGGGGGTTCCGAGGAAACAACCTCTCTACTTCTATGAGGTAGTGGTAACGTCTACGTATATCCTAGCCTCCCCAGACCCTACTTGTGGGATTCCATAAGGTATGTTGTTGTTGTATAACACATAATTAAAGACTAAGGGGCATATAAGTATAACTCATGCTATGGGGGCAATACAGGACTTAGGATCTTTTACATTTCCACATCAAACATACATACATATCATAATTTCCCATAATCAATCCATAATATCATATCCAAATAATAATGATAAGCATAAGGTTCAAATACAACACATAAGACATGGATCTGATGAGAGTCTACAAGATGTCCAACAATGCCTCTAGTCAGAAGATAGGATAGGGGGCAAGACATGTCTTGGACTCACCATCAAAGTAAATAATACAAATGGAAGTAATATAGGTAAAGGAACAGTGGATTGTCCTTGGAAGTGTCACGACCAAAGCCTAGGGCCTAGACGTGACACAACGAGTGAGGAACCCGAAGGGACCCCAAACAAGCCTCTAGCATATCGTCACACATCCTTGATTGCGAAAGTATACAAAAGACATATACAAATAATAGTAAGGGCCACGGGACTAGGGGAGAAACTTGGATAATCAATGAAGTCCAAAGTCAAGAGTCAAGCTCATACATAGTACACAACTTGTCCAACATACACCTTTAAAATATAGAAAGTGCGAGGGCCAAGGCAAAGTAATCAGGCTTACCTTCATAGTTAGAGATAACAAAAGGTAGTGTATAAATACATAGATAATAGAGAAAAGACGTAAAAAAGAAGTCCCGAAGTGGGGGACTCATCCACAAGGTTAGAATAGCACCGCCTGGTCACGTGGAGGAGGATGATGATCAACTTAGGCACCAATTCCTACATGGTGATATCGTGTGGGCAAGTGTATGTGTTAGTATATTTGAATGTACTAACTATGCTGGATGCAATGCAA
The DNA here is from genome assembly GCA_025774065.1 of Solanum ossicruentum. Lineage (NCBI taxonomy): Eukaryota > Viridiplantae > Streptophyta > Magnoliopsida > Solanales > Solanaceae > Solanum > Solanum ossicruentum. The sequence goes on from JAOTQR010078631.1 coordinate 9,496, forward strand.
CAAGAGATAGGCATCATAATCCAAAACGCAAGGCGATAGACAATGGTCATACTATAGCAGGATTACATGTATGATCAATTAAGTAAATTATGCTTAAGTATATCATGCTCATATAGAATATCTTATGTGAAGAATGAGACCAAGAAAGCTCTGTAAGGTATAAACCCACCTTGGTGTTTGATGGAGGTTGCACCCTGCCATCCATGGTGGTGAAGTATAAACCCCTGGCATGGTTGATGGTGGTCGCACCGCCACCATCCATGGAGATGAGGTATAAACCCCTCACATGGTTGATGATGGTCATACCCCAAATATGCGTGGTGACGAAGAATAAACCCTTCGCATGGTTACCCGGGCTCTTTTTCCTCGGATCGGGCATGGTCTATGCAACACTTTATATAGGATTCATCATAGGCTTTAATGCAATATCTCATGTAGGAATAAAAATATAAATAAGCTCATTTCATCATCATAACATCATTCATATCATGTCTCATGCTTTGGACCTTCAATTCCTCAAGAAACCATAACCGGACATTTTATCAAACACCTTGGGTATGTGTAGTAGGGGTAAAAGAGCATGCAATTTAGAGATGAAATCATGCAGGAAAATCAGTGGTAAAATCTTTAATCAACACCATACACCACCCCTAAGACATTCATATCAAAACCCCTCATCAGTTCCAACATTAGATCCAAGATTTGAAGCTTAAAATATGCTTAAACAACCATACTTTCATGTATTAAAATCATTGTGCAGTAAATTTCTCAATATTCAAGACCCAAATGTGAAATCAACTTCATGCATTATTAAGTAAAAGGGGGTTTAGGCACCATGGGTGGAAGGACCCAATGGTTCAACACCACATACCTTCGCTTTTGTGAAGTTCTTGAAGAAGACTTTAATGGAGATTTGAAGCTTGGGCGAGGTCCTTGAAGAAATCCTTGAGATTGGCCCTGAGTTTGGGACTTGAATTTAGGGTTGGAAATGAGTCTAAGTGTTTAGGGAAATATTGGGTAATGTTTTGGGGTGATATGAGGGTGAAATAAGGCTAAGTACAGGTGAAAATATATTTGGGAAAACTTAGGTCTAACCCTTAGAAAATTCTGGGTGAACTAGGAAAAGATAGTGCAGGAAAACAACCTCTCTGTGTCGCGGAGAGATTGCGGTCCATCTCTGGAAATTGCACCAAGTGCAAATTGCATAATTCAATTCCTTTGATTTAAAATTGAGCTTAGACCATTTTAACCCTAATTTGGACCCCCTTAATATGAATATGAAGTCGGAATTTTGAAATATCAAATTGAGTTTTAGATATATGGAAAACAAGTTTCTGGGCACTTCCGAGACACGTTTTCGAAAACTTTTTGGGGTCATTTTGAATATTTTCCCCTTGGGAACATTCATCCCCGAATATACAAGAGACATACAAGATAAGAATAATCATGAACAAATCAGCCCCAATATGAATGCAACATTACATTTAAAACATAACTTTCAAAATCTCATTATAAGTGTGAAATCATCATAAATTGCCAACTTAAACATGAATGCGCATGAATGACATAGGGGTTGAAATATAAGACTTGTGTCACACCCCTCCCTGGGGTCGTGACCAGTGCCCGTTAGGGCCACGCAAGCATCTAGTTAG
>JAOTQR010078632.1:0-11146 GCA_025774065.1 Solanum ossicruentum
ATTTAATCTTAAAGACTACACTTTGGAAGAAATTTACATTTGGTCCCAAACTTTACCAAATCGAACCAATTAAGGACGTACGGGTTCTAACAACATTATATGGATGAAATGAGCTTATATATATATGATATACTCTATATAAAGTGTTGCATCAGACCATACCTAATCCGGAGGGACAAGAGCTCGGGTAACCATGTTGGGGGTTTATTCTCATCAACCATGAGAGGGGTTTATACTTCATCAATGAGTTGGTAAGGTGTGATTACCATCAACCATGTGAGAGTATTATACCACACAACCACCAAGGGGTTTTTTACCTTGTACAGCTAGCTTGGTCTCTTCTACACTATGATATCCTATATGAGCATGAGTACTTAAACATGTTTTACTTAAGCATTGATCATACATGCCATATTGTGTATTTATGCCTATTGCTTAATATTATGCATTTTGATTATGATGTCTATCTATTGTTGCATTGCATCCTACATATTTAGTATATTCAAATGTATTAACACATACTCTATGCCTACATGATGTCACCATGTAAGAAATAATGCCTAAGTTGATCATCCTCCTCCATGTGGCTAGTTTGGTGTTATTCAAGCTAGTTGGTGAGTCCTCCACTTCGGGGACCTAGTTTATGTTTCTTTTATATGTATTGACACATTTTTCTTTATTGTCTATTTGACTATGACGGTGAGCCCGGTTACTTTGTCTTGGACCCCGCTATTATTTATGTAGTAGAGGTGTTTTTTGGACATATTAAGTGTCTATTATATGAGTTTAACCCTTGACTTATGACATGATATTGTGCAAGCTTTCCCCTTAGCCCCGTTTTCCCATTCTTTTATCTTTGATGCTTGATTTATTGCTTCCACGACCAATTATGTGTAATAATACTTTATGAGGCTTGCTTGGGGTCCCTTCGGGTTCCCCTTGCGCTGTATCACATCTAGGTCCTAGACTTGGGTCGTGACATAACCCTTATTGACATTGAAATCCATCATGGGGCCATTATCAATAGTTCAAACATGTATATATAGTTATTAACATAATTGTGGGATATGATATGTAGCATTTAATAACATAAATATCTTGAAATCATCACAAGCATGTATATTTTACTTAAGAAACTTAAAGAAAAAGTAAAACAATCAAAAATGAAAATTTATGGGTAGAAGAATACCCATAAATCAACTCACATACCTAGAGGAAACGTAGGGGAAATGAACTTGAAGCTTTGAAGAAGAAGCCTTTGAACTCTAGCCTTTTCCCTAGCTTGTCCTTGAGAGCCTTTGCCTTAGAGAATTTCAGGAATTCAAAGATTGAAGGAAAGAGTAGGGTCTTAGGGTTTTATGGCTGATTTAGGACCTCCTTTGTTTCCAAAAACAATGTAGTCTAGGGATAAAATTAACAGAAGTGACAAAACTCTGCCTTATTAAAACTACCGGATTTAACCTAAGAAACCTGGCTTGCGGGCCGTAAGTCAATCCACAAGTTGTAGGTCCCTTTTGTCTGGTAACACATTTGAAATTCCTGAAAATTGACTTTGCTTGACACAAAACCACGAACCCTTGTTATTGGTCGTGTAACAACTATGGGTTGTGGTTGGTCTCATAGAGCCCTTCCACACTTAGCCATTTTCTTACTTTTTCTGGTCTCATTCCACGAACCATCCTACGGGTCACATTCTAATTAACGGGCCATCTAGTAACACATAGTTCACCTTCCAGTAAACTCTGAAATTTCTTCACGTTTGATAGGCTCAGTCCCGACCCTTCCTACTGATCATAATGCATCCTATGGGTTATCACGTGGTTCGTGGGTTACTAAACACTTGGAAACATTTCCCCTTCCTGAAGTTTCATATTTAAGGACCAATTCTATGGGTCGTAAGTATACCTATACGGCATACGCTGCCCTTGTGCACCAAACATCAGGTCATTTTAGGCCAACTTCTCTGCACACAAAGCTCCTAAACTAGCGATCATTACATTCCACCAACCAATAAGAAGCCTCACTAATAAGGGAAAAAGGAATAGAAAACTTATGATCTCTTGTGTGATTCCATAGAAGGCAAATGATACACACAAAGCTATAATATTTTGCAAGTTCTCATGAGGGTCTTTGTGAGCTAATCCTCCAAATAAACCCTTCATTTGTGGAAGTTGGATTATTAGGCTCATCAAATGGAAATTGTAATTATCGCCCCATAGAGGTAGGCAGATTATGCCAGCCAATCATATTCATAACTTGCAGTTCTCCATTTTGATAACCCTCATTCTCCTAACATCTCTTGAAATATCATATTCCTCACTCATATTTCACCTGAAAAGATCACCAAAACCTCAAAAAGGAAAATTAAAGTGAACAACTATTAAAAATAAGTTCAAAGTAACACGTTAATGAAATAATCTAATGAGAATCCCTGGCAATAACTTCATTTATGACGACATTCAAACACACCTCCATTTAGAAGTATGGAGGATTGTTGACAATATATTTACCCAACTTTGAGTCTTTGTTGAACTCACATGGATTGGGAGTTGCTCAATTCTAATCTTGGAGTAATTGATCAAACTAATTAATTGTAGTCATTTTAAAATTGATTGAAATACACTAGAATGAAACCAATTTCACAATGTAAGCATTTAACTAAAATGAAGAGAAGAAAGCATGCCAGTGTAATGGCCCTTAGTTTAGGAACCTTGAGTGCAGAAAAGTTGGCCTGAAAATTACCATCATTCAAGTTCCCAAGGGTGATTTACAACCTGTAAGTGTACTTTCAACCTTAATATGAGATGTCAGGAATGGGGAAACATTTCCAAGTATGGGGTAACCCAAGGACAAAGTGATGGTCCATAAGAGACATTATGCTATGTAGGTAGGGTCGTGAGTGAGGCTAACAAACATGAAGAAAATTTAGTTAACTTTGAGATGTAACCTACATGTTACCAGACATTCCATGAAACAAGATAAAACCGTAGGGTGATCCGGGGAATGAGACATAGAAAATAAGAAAAATGGCTTTGTGTGGGACAACTCTATTTTCATGACCCATACCTGGGGTCTAGGAGTGACATGGTGAATGGGAACTCGAGAGTCCCTAAACAAGCCTCAAAGTATCAAATTCACATCATCAGTTTGGAAGTGTATATAAACAGTAAACACGTAGTTCTAAGGGAGGGAAAAGTAGGACTTATGCTATGGGGATGTCAAAGGGATTGGGAGTAACGTGGATTCAACATAACAGATTAGCACATAAGAACTAAGGGGCGGGTAAGTATAACTTAATCTATGGGGGTAACTCGGGACTTAGGATCTTCTACATTTTCAAATCACAAATCCATATCATAATACTCATAAGCAATTCAAAATAACCATATCCATTAGACAACCATAATCACAAACTTCAAATATCAACACATAACATATATCCATACAAGAGTCTACAAGATGTCCAATAGTGCCTCTAGTCATAAAATAGGATGGGTCCAAGACATGCCCTGAGCTCACCCTCAAAGTAGATAACATAAAAAATACGTTAGAGGGAGAAGAATGGTGCCTTGTCCTTGGAAAATAGGACTCACCACAACAATTATCTCAAGATCCAATATAGCCGTCATAGAGTGGATGAAGGTCATCTTCGACCCCCTACATTGTTACATCATGTAGTACACATCCAAAGATGAGTATCTAACAATATCCCATGAAATCCATGATGCATGAAATGCTTAATGCTTATATAGAGGATGAGACCTCAACCGACATACCAAGCGAGCTATTTCTTAGAATCTCGATGTTATCATCACATCGGAAAAGAAGTGGTCTACTTGCCAAAGATAAACCATGCTTCTCCTTACGGGCCTCCCATTTTGGAGCCTTACGGGCCTCCCATTTCAGATAGGATTTTCAGTTCATATCATACTATATCAACACTGTACTTTACGAGTATCCATTTCGGTGAGGGTTACCATATGCATATCCCTATGATGGCACACAGTTCAAGAGAAAGAAAGAGGACCCTTGGGGATAGCCCTAACGCGTCCAAACTTATCGGTGTTAATTCAACATCCCACAAGAATACGTATATGGATACATGTTTTCAAATAGATGCAAGTCATCTCAAATTATTTCAATACACACTTAGGCTCAAAATCTAAACATCATTCATAATAATTCATATTTAGGTTCAAAGCCCAAATCACATTTCGAATCATGCTTTCCATGTATAAGAATAGACCATTCATAATTTACAACGAGGGGCAAACACCCAATATGCACAATGAGCGAATACATAGATATTGATGTAATCACATTCTTGTTATAACCATGATTTTATCAAAATTGTATGCATAAACATAATTTGGCTTAACCCACTTCATAATTTTCATAAAATTCCAATGTTCATGAGTGCATATGCCCTGCCCTAAATGATGTGAGATTAACATAGGCAATATAGATCCTGAAACGCCCCACACTTGTCTAGGAATGCCCCCATAATTATAATTTCCTTATATCTCAAGTTGGGTATATTTAAAAACCCCTGCACGTAGCTTGAAAAGACCCTCTGATGTTTGTTTTTTAATTTCTCAAAATCCATGTAGAATTTTACAAATCTGACTTCATATTCTTGCTTCAAAGACGAAATTGAGTCTAAAAAAAAGTACCTACAAGGTATACTTTGTCCGTTCCAAGAAAAATAATTTTTGGTGAAACTTCAAAAAAAAGTAATTATCCGCGACAGGTCCGCGACGCGGACCTGACGCATACTAATTCAAAAATTCTTCTTTTCAGTCCAGGGCAATTGAGTAATAACGCTATACCTATATACACAAAAATCCCTCATTGTCAAGCAGTTTTGAGCCCTAAAAACCAACCAAAAGCCTCTCAATTCTTCTCTAATCTTCATCAAATTCTCCGTATATTCAAAGCTTTTCAAGAAGTCTTTTTGAAATTCAAGAAAACAAAGTCAAACCTCAAGTCCTCCTCAAGATTCAAGTATCCAAAAACTTATTCGTATCTAAGGATTTCATTCAAGCTTCAAGCCTCCATTTCAAATCTTCTTCAAGAAACTCTCCAAAGTCAAGGTATGTGGGTTTCTTTCATGGGTTCCTTTCACCCATGATACCCAATCTTCCTTTTCCCCAAAATTGCAAGATTTACAATGGATTTATTCATGAGTCTTACTTATTATGAATTTCACTAAGCACTATGTTGGGGTTTCATGAAAGTGCATTTGTTTTAGCATATTTTGAGCTATGAATCTGCAATCTGTTGTGAGATTTGATGAAGAATTTTGATGTATGTTGCTTGAGGGTGTTACCAAGTACCTATTGATGGTTTAAGAATAAATTTTCTAGCATGATTTCATCTTGAATTGCACAGTTTTACGCTAGCATTACACACCTGCTAAGTGTTTGATAAAATGCCTTCTGAAGGATTCTCTAGGTTTTGATGATCTATTGGTTGATTTATGATCCAAGTAACTGTATGATGATTACGAGATTTCTAAAGATATTGATGATGTTTTAAAGTTGGGTTTAAGCCCTTTCTTAAAGATTTCACCTCTTGTAAGCCCTTTAATGTTGATATTGATGCTCGGGTAATATTTGATGATGAACTATTCTTATGTTTGAAGTGGGCTCACCATTAGATGTCAAGGATGTTTTAGAGCTACACATGTCATGATTTTATGTTTCTCATAAGTTACTAAAGTATGATTATTATAAGTATTCCATGGGATTAGACTTAGCATCGATGGATGGAGAGTTTACTCTCTTTCCTTTAACTATGTGCCACTATAGGACTATGTTGTACCCTTGCAATACTAGTGGATCCACTTAGTACACTTTCTCTTGAGGTTCTTCCATAAATTGGGTCTTGTTCCCGTAAGGTGAAGTTCTTAATGAAATCCTTTCCAAAATTGGGTTATGTTCCAATAAGGAAGGTTATTTCATCTGGAATTCGGTCATGTTCCCTTAAGTTTGAAGTATGGTTTACGTTGGCAAGTATGCCACCTTTTTACCAATGAAAAGTAATCATTGAGATTTCAAGTTGTAGCTCGCTTGGTCTTATTCTATGTCAGTTGAGATTTCTTCACATACTTATGTACTATGATCTCTGCAGTTGAAATCATTTACAAGCATGTTTTACTTCAAACATTGAACATGCATGACATATTGTTATTATGCGAATCCATTGCTTATAATTATGTATTTTGATTATGATGCCTATCTTTTGTTTCATTGCATCCTACATAGTACATTCAAATGTACTAATGCATACTCTATGCCTACATGATATCACCATATAGGAACTAGTGCTCCTATTGATTCTCCTCCTCATGGCTAGATGGATTGTTCAAGTTAGCATTTGGTGAATCCTCATGTTTGGGGACAATATTTATCCTCTCTTATGCTTATTTTTTGATTATATCTTGTATATTTGGATCACCTATTGTCACTGCTATGAGAGTTAGCCCGATTGCTTGTCTTGGCCCCCGCTAAGTATCTACGTTTAGAGGTGTTGTTGGACAAGTTGTGTACTATGCTTTAGCTTGACCCATCTATGATATTTAAGTATTACTTCCTCTTTCTCTATCGCTTCCTTAGTCCTAATTTCACTTATTTATGTTGTCTCTTATTGTCATTTTTAATTGTTTCCGCAACCAAGGATATGTAATGATATGCTATGAGGCTTGTTTAGGGTTCCTTCGGGTTCCCCATTCGCGTGGTTTTGAATTCTCCTCACGCTTTGCCATCACGATTTTCTCTTTGAGTTGCCCTAGGCTTTGGTCACGACAAAGTTTTTATCAGAGCACTAGTTGTAGGTCCTCGAAGTCTAACACACTGCATCGATTAGAGTCTTATTCATGAGTGTGTTGTGCAGCACAACCATGAGTAGGAGGATATGAGATATTTTAGGAAATATTTTCCTTCTTCATGGTCTATGTCGTGCTTTAGAAGTGAGATAGGGCTTTTCTCTCTAATGAATGTTCTTTGCTCTTCTAGTTGAACATACCGCTTCAAAGAGGAAGGCGAAGGAAAATAAGTTGAAGGTTTTGATTTTGATGGATTTGAGTTCCACTATTCTTTCATTATTACTTTTGGTTGCTAGTGGGCTTCTTGTATGTCCCGAGTTGTGATGTAAACCTTTGGTGTCTACCAGCCTTGTTGAGTCTATTGTTGTTGGAAAGTTCATAGGTATTGTTTTGTGTTCATATTTCATTAGGTCTTCCCTTGTGACTTGTTGGATTTGATGTGGTGGGCTTTGATGTCACACTTTGGATGGATTAGTTGCATGCATATAGTGTCTCCATTGTTATTAAACCGTAGAGTTAGAATCCAACTTCCTTATGAACCCGTCTTTGAGTGTGAGGTTGTCAAGTGGTAACAAAAGAGGTAGGTCCATTCTTGTCTTAAGGTAAAATTGATCCCTAAGGGTTGCCCCATGTTCTTTTTGCATAGAAATCTTGTCTTGTGATCTTGGTTGAAGTTGGCTTGATGTGTTGGATATCTTTGGTTAGTTTAGGCTACTTGCATAGCATGCTTCCAATAAGTGTAGAACCCATAAGGTTGTAATATGATAGTTGAGGATGGTCTACCTATTTGGTCAGCGACAATGGGTTAGTCTCTTCTCTAAGGTTGATCTTTAGTTTGAGTTTTTTCCCCAAGTGAGGATGAGGGTAGGAGATATCCCTAAGTGTCTTTTTCGGATTATGAGTGAGCATTATTAGTATTAATGGAGTTGTTTGGTTGACTTATGGGTTGACTTATGCACCGGTTGTGTTTATGGGTCTCATGAATAGGGTCTTAAAACCCTAACTTGGCATGTTTGAGGTGGCCTCTAGTGGTGAAGTATCGATTTTTTTAGAGCTTGTGAATCATGTGGGGGTAGTGTTGCAAGTCTTGCTGGAATAAGAGGTTATTTGCTAATGTAAGTGTGGATTATGGGTAACAAGAAGGTGGTTAGAACTCCTTAAGGATTATGATATGAATGTGCATTATTTTTTCCCGACAAGGCTAATTTTGTGGTCGGTGCTCTAAGTAACCTAGCATATGTTGATGATGGTGGTAGGGGGTGATTATAGAGGTCCATCGGTTGGCTAAATTGGGGGTTAGCTTGAAGGAAGTTGAGCATGGTGGTGTAGTATTCTTGATGGTTCCAAATCTTCTTTGGTTGATGAGATCTGGTTTAAGCAAGGTCTTGTTTCCGCTTGACTAGGGTTGGGAGTTTTGGGAGAAAAGATGATAGAGTGCAGGTTGTCTCCCAAGGGGTAGATAGTGTTTTATGGTACCAAGTGGACTATGTGTGATTAAGGTTGACAATGAGTTTAGGGTTGTGAGTCCTGATAGATTGTAGAGAAGGATTGGCAAGGTTGCTTATAGATTGGAATTACCTAGGGATATGGTTATGGTTTGTCCAGGTTTTCATGTTTTTAGGTTGAAGGGATGTGGTGGTGACTCCATGCTATAGAACTCATAAGATTATGGGTGTTGTGAAGGATAAGTTGCCTTAGGAAGAGGTCCCAGTGGAGATATTAGATGGAAGGGTTGAAGAAGTTGATTAGTAAGGATATAGTGTTCGTCAAGGCTCTTTGGAAGAATCATCAACTCAAAAGTGTCTCTCGGGGAAGCTGGAGCGGGCATGGAAAAACGATATTCGCACCTCTGTCATTCTATTCAAGCTTATGACAACATGTTGAACCTCTTCATGTGATTTCAAGTCTTACGCTTCAGCCCCTATGTCATTCGCATGCATCCATGTTCATGTTGAAAAGTTCATGATGATTTTTTACACTAATGTAGAGATTTTGAAAATGATGTTTTAAATGTATTGTTGCATTCTTGTTAGGGCTGATTTTTTCATGATTATTCTTCTTAGATACATTTCTTCGACATTTGAGGATGAATGTTCCTAAGAGGGAGATATTGAAATGCCCCACATTTGCCTAGGAATGCCCCCATTATCTTAATTCCCTTATATCTCAAATTGGAGATATTTAAACACGCCTCCACGTTGCTCGGAAAGACCCTATGATGTATTTTTTTTCAATGTATCAAAATCCGTGTAGAATTTCATAAATTTGACTTCATATTCTTGGTAAGAGGGAAAAATTGTGTGTGGAATCGAGTACCTACAAGGTATATTTTGTCCGTACCAAGAAAAATTTTTTTGGTGAAACTTCACAAAAACAATAACAGTCCGCGAAGGGTTCGCGAAGGGTCCGCGATGCGGACCTGATGCGGACTAGTTTAAAAATTTCCAAAAACTATTCTTTTTACTCTACGGCAATTGAGTATTAACCCTATACCTATATACTGAAAATCCATCATTGTCAAGACGTTTTGAGCCCTAAAACCCAACCAAAACCCTCTTAATTCTTCTCTAATCTTCATCAAATTCTCCATCCATTCTCAAGGTTTTCAAGAAGTCTTATTGGTATTCAAGGAAACCAAGTCAAGCCCAAGCCCTCTTCAAGATTCAAGTCTCCCAAAACTCAGCTGGATCTAAGGATTTTATCAAGCTTCAAGCCTCAATTTCAAATCATCTTCAAGAAACTCTCCAAAGCCAAGGTATGTGGGTTTCTTTCATGGGTTCCTTTCACCCATGATACCCAAACTTTCTTTTACCTAAAATTGCATGATTTAAAGTTGATTTACTCATGGTTCTTAATTATTATGAATATCACTGCACACTATGCTGGGGTTTCATGAAAGTGTGATTGTTTTAGCATATTTTGAGCTATGAATCTAAGACTTATTGTGAGATTTAATGAATGATTTTGATGTATATTGCTTGAGGGTGTTACCAAGTAGGTATTGATGGTTTTACAATGAATTTTCTAGCATTCTTTCACTCTTAAATTGCATGGTTTTACACTAGCATTACACATCCGCCAAGTGTTTAAAAAAAAAACCTTTTTAAGGATTCTCTAGGTTTTGATGATCTATTGGTTGATTTATGACCCAATTGACTGTATGATGATTATGAGCTTTCGAAAGATATGTTCAACTCGTGGAAATGTTGATGATGTTTTAAAGCCGGGTTGAAGCCCTTTCTTAAAGATTTTACCTTTTGTGAGCCCTTTAATGATGATGTTTACGCAAGCGTAATATTTGATGATGAATTATTCTTATGTTTGAAGTTGGGCTCACCATTAGACATCAAAGATGTTTTAGAGCTACTCGTGTCATGATTCTATGTTTCTCATAAGTTACTAAAGTATGATTATTATAAGTACTCCATGGGATTAGACTTAGCACCGATGGATGGAGGGTTTGCTCTCATTTGTTGAGCTATGTGCCACAATAGGACTATTTTATACCCTTGCAATACTAGTGGATCCTCTTAGTACACTTTCTGTTGAGGTTCATCCAGAAATTGGGTCGTGTTCCAATAAGGTGAAGTCCTTAATGAAATCCTTTCCAAAATTGGGTCATGTTCCCGTAAGGAATGTCACTTCATACGAAATTGGTCATGTTCCCATAAGTTTGAAGTATCATTTACCTTGGCAAGTAGACTTCCTCTTTACAGGTGAGGGGTAATCATCGGGATTCCAAGTTGTAGCTTGCTTGGTCTTATTCTATGTCGGTTGATATTTCTTCCCAAACTTATGTGTTATGCTCTATGGAATTGGAACGATTTACAAGCATGTTTTACTTTAAGAATTGATACTGCATGCATATTGTTATTATGCGAATCCATTGCTTATAATTACGCATTTTGATTATGATGCGTATCTCTTGTTGCATTGCATCCCACATACATAGTACATTCAAATGTACTAATGCATACTTTATGCCTACATGATGTCACCATGTAGGAACTGGTGCTCCTATTGATTCTCCTCCTCGTGGCTTGACGGATTATTTCAAGTTAGCATTTGGTGAGTCCTCATATCCAGAGACAATATCTATTCTCTCTCATGCTAATGTTTCGATTATATCTTGTATATTTGGATTGCCTATTGTTATTGCTATTAGGGTGAGCTTGATTGCTTGTCTTAGCCCCCTCTAAGTATCTATGTTTAGAGGTATTCTTGGACAAGTTGTGTACTATGATTGAGCTTGACTCATCTATGATATTTAAGTATTACTTCCTCTTTCTCTCTTGCTCCCTTAGTCCCAATTCCCCTTGT
>JAOTQR010078633.1:0-43177 GCA_025774065.1 Solanum ossicruentum
AGAGACATTTTTTTATATACAAAGAAGAAGAGAATTTTTTTTTATATATGTAATATACAAATATATTTTTAGTATAATTATATATTTAGCTAATGTATGATTAAAATACACATATATTGTTATACGAAAATATGACTTTGGTTTTGAAAATTTGATTTATTGCTTAATTCATTTATGTAAAGGCTAAATTCTCGAAAATATACAGAGTCGGCACTTGATTTTTATGGAAATATCAAGAAACCCTTTAAACATTTTTAAAAGACTTAAACGGAAAAAATCTTTTAAAAATTCAAAGAAAAGATTTGTGTTCACATTTTCACTTCGAGAAAGTTTTCGCACTCGAAATGACCGCCAATGCAATTATCCGGCAATTAGAAAATGTTGACTAACTTTTAAAAAATTTATTTAAGATAATTAAAAAAACTAAAGCATACTTGAAAGATTTTCAAGTAATTAAAAACTTTACCACATTCTTTTTTTTTTTTTAACTAATTGAACTAAAAGAGTGTCGAAGGAGGGAAATTCCACGTGTTTATCTAAAAGACACATAGATTTGGACAAGTAATATTTTCATAAGAATTTAAAACATTGAAAGATCTAAGACAAAACCCTTTTTTCCAAATAGAATCAAATTTAAATAACGAAAAATGACATAATTGGTTTTGACATGTTAGGGAATTTAATTCAATAAAAAAGTTAGTGTTAGAGTCAAACAAGAGCAAATAAATACAATAACCATATAAGTAAAAAACATATTCAAATTCTTTGGGCCTAGCAGACCCAGATTCTAGCTGCTGCCCCCACATTGGGCATTTAACCCATATCTCCTGATGTATACATGACTGTATACTGAGTGTATATATACTATTCCTCAGCTCCCATGACCTGTATTTTAGCTCCAAAGCCCTGTAGATTGCTTTCTTTTCACGTGAAATGAGGCTGACTCGAGGAGGCGGCTTGGGCCTCTGCGACCCATCAAATTGCAAATGAGGAAAACATTGGAGTCGATTGGACTCCATTGAGTTCACATTATACAAACATAAAAATAATAATTAGCACCCATAAGTGATAAGGCAGTAAACAATTCACTAAAGTAGTTCCTAAATTAACTTATGGCAAATAAACTTAATCGAAATCATTACTGAAAATCAAAGCAAAAGGCAAAAATTCATAAGTAAAAAAGTTATCAAAGTCAAGTGAAAGCAGCAAACAGTCTAGCTCAAGCTACTGTTATGGCCTAACTCTAACCTCAATTTTATGGTGATACCAATAGTTAACAAGAAAAGGATCAGACGATGTGCTTCCAGCTGAGTTAACAAAATTGTCATATGTAAACATGTTGCTCTTGCCACATGGAGATAGAATAAAGCAAAAATCTTGATAAATAGTAACCAGCCAAGCTTAAGCTTAAAATTGGTGTACAATTATGAATGAGGAAAACTTGAATGAAGCCACATGTGACGCAGTAGACAAAACGATGTTATTTCGTGGTTAAAAATATGATGGTGCTCAAATGTACAAACTAAACAATGCTTAACTATCAAATGCATAAGAATCATAATAAAAATGAATTATAGAGTAATTGAATGACTGCAACAGACCGAGAGAGAGCTTCACGAAACCACAACATGTTCTGGATTTTAAAAAAAAAATAGTCGAGAATACTTAAGGCAAAACTTTATACATTAAAGTGGACTGACAGGCTCACCCTTTTTAAGCTAAAATATGACAATGAAGAGAACATAAACCTGAGCTTAACTTGACATAAATCACTGTAACTAACAATCCCAAGCATAATATATGCAGTCGAGAGGAATCCATGCTAATATGATACGAGAGCAAGCAAGTACAAGCAGTTGAGACTTAGACTTCATGAAACAGATTCATACTCAGGTGGAAATTAAGCAGAACCTAAAAAAAATTTGTGAGAACCTCGAAAGAACAGCAAATCAAGGTCATTAACGACCCAAAATCATGACCTAAACTCCACTAAACCAGTTTAAAACATAGGCACAAAGGGTGGAGAAGAGAGAAACATGTGACGATATTAAGCTAAGACTCTTCTAGTTTTGCAGGAAATATGAAAAATGTATCAGCAATGGCAAAAGGGACTATAAGCTAACAGAGACATCATGGCATCTAGAGTTCAAACAACAAACATACTGTGAAATTGAAAAAGGGAAAGAACAAGTCCAAGAAGAAGGCACTCAAGCTATTCAACAGGCTCTCATCTGAACACATCCCTCAATCATCTAATGTAAACTAATTATCAGATTATACTGGGAAAGAAAGATTTTTCCTATACCTTTTTATAGTACATCTGAAGTCTAAGATGTCAAGGTTCCCCTAGTCAATTTTTACTTTAGATGTTCCGTAATGTTAATTTTTATCTATGTTTAGTATTTTTAAAATGTGAGTTTAAAAGTATCAATAAATACATTATTCCTCATATATTAAATCATTGCTTTTGTTAATTTTTCTAAAATGCTCTTTCGTTTTGCGTTTCACATCTATTACTATCATCTACGTTCTTTAAGCCATATACACTTGGGTGTCATTGGTGCGTTTACATATACCCTCTTACTCTTGTGTTCACCTGCATCTAACTTATGAATTGGCCTTCACATGTTTGCTCTGTGATGTCCATTATTGTATCATACAAATTGCCAAAATAAAAATGGACACCCACGCTGGAAGTACTCCAAGTTTTACCAAGACAGGAATGTGATAAGAGTTGAAAACGCAAGAACACCCTGAATAGATATCAAGAACTGGGACCAAATTGGCGTGCTTTTCCAATGGCGTCAGAACTACTTAGTAAAAGTTTACTGTAAACCTGAAAAATAACAACCAGCCCTCGACATAGAATGGAGGCTATTAAGTGTATAAAATTTTTATAATCATTTTTTCATTTGCACCTGCCGTTACCTGAAAGTTTTGTACACAATTTTTGGTCCTTCGGCAGATTTAAAGTCCATATAAAATCACATACATTTTGTGAATAGTTTTTAGCCAAATCGAGAAAGATATTAAATACGTGATGTGAGAAAGGATGCACAACTAATAAGCTTGTATTGGCCTATATTATGGTAGATGGATAGTTGAAATGATCTCCTACACAACTTATATCTTTCCTTTTTCCATCTCATCCCCGAAAAGTAGACATAACAGTTTTCTTGTAGGTACTTCAACCCAAAGAAAATCTCTTACACCTACAAAAATATATAAAATACTTCAATTGTTTCAAAACTATGTTATCGTGCAGCCGAACCAAAGAAATAATTCACTCTTCACAAAACAGTGAAGTCACTCCAAAAAAAAAGGAATATTATCCGTGTGAAGCGCGGGCATTTTACCTACTATATATAATATATAAACATAATTAAAATTAATAGATTAAACCTACAAAATCAGTCGAAAAATATTTTTTGCATTTTTGAAAGCTAATAATTTCAAAACTGTCAAAATTTAAAACTCAATAATCAATTCATATTGTGGAGGGTAAAAATTGAGTATCTATATATATATGATTTTTTTTTCATATAATTATAGTGCATAAAGAAGAAGAGATATTTTTTTCATATAAAGAAGAAGAGAATTTTTTTTATATATAAAATATACAAATATATTTTTAATATAATTGTATATTTGATTAAAATATAGCTAAAATATCCATGTACATGATTTTTTTAAATATAATTATAATGGATAAAGAAGAAGAAATATTTTGTTTTTAACAAAAAAAATAGTATTTTTATACAGTGCACGCGCTCAAAGGAAGTGCACTAAACATTTTTTGCCAAATCCGGATTTTATGCTTAATAGGCACACGTTTTGAATAGTTTAGCTGTTCAAAAGGAAGTGTTTTAGTTGAGGTCTCTAAATAAAAAATGCAGACAAGTTTAAGTGTCTATCAATGACTTAAGCCTTTTGATATTGATGAATTGTGGGCATTTTCGATAGTCCTTAAAAAGGGAAATTTTCTCATGTTTTATGTGATTTATGATTTTTCCATTTAAAAAGCCTAGCCTACCTAGTTTTCAAATAAAGTGTTACATAATTTAAATGATGATTAGGGTATTAAAGTTAAGTTTTAAAATAAAGATTTTTCAAAGATATAAACATGTTGACAATTGTCCTAAAAAGATATTTAAGAAAGGTCCCCATGATGAAAGAACAATTCCCACTTGGTGGTTCCTAAGTTCGAGCTATTCCTATGATTGCTACTTATGATTCTAAGTTATATTTTAAAGATTCCATGGGATGACTTAGTACCGAATGTGACAATGTGGTGGGGTTCGATAAGGGAACATTAGAAGAAACCGTTTGTTGCATTAAGTATGTGCCACCATAGGAGCCCTTGTAGGCTAGTCTAGTGGATCCATATAGGTCATTTATGCTATTAAGATGCATGCGAAATTAATAGAGTTCCACCTGGCAAGTAGTCTTCCCGTACCAACGTTGGGGTTATGTTGGATTCCATGTAGTAGTCCATATGGTCTTTTATGTTGGTTAAGGTCTACTCTCACAAGTTTACAATCTTATGATATGTTTTCATTACATGTGATTTCTCATGGATTGATTCTTATTCATGTTGAGTTATATTCCTTGTCCATGCTTAAGATCACTTCATGTATGTGTCATCTCATACATACTTATATGTTATATTTATGAATGATGTCATTACAATTTCATACATACATTTCATCTCACATACTTAGTACATTCCAATGTACTAACGCATATTTTGCCTGCACAATTTAACCATGTAGGGACAGGCACTCTTCCACCAGCTCGTGGCTAGTACTCAGCATTCAAGACTAGCATTGCTATTTGTGGTGAGCCCTTAGTTTGCGATTCTACCATTATTTCACTCTATATATCTTGTATTTATTTTTGAGACAATGTATTTATATCCCATTTTGTGGCATTTACTTTCTATGTTGCATATTTATGGATTCTTTTCTATTTGATGGAAATCGACCACTACCGGTTCTATCCATTAATGTAGCAGTTGGTATGCTTATGGATAATGAATTTTAGTTTTCATATTGATTTTGAATGTTTCTTATTTCTTTAAAAGGCTCATAGTCCCTTTTCCCTTATTTTTCCATAAATGTTTTCATTAAATGCCTATAAATGCTTAAGTGTCTTTGAGATGGCTTGGATGAGGTGTCTTCGAGTATCTCATTCGCCATGTGATGACTAGGCCCTAGTTCGGATCGTTACAAACACAGTATCAAAGCATGAGGTTTTAAAATATTCCTTGAATATCCATGCATACACCCTAGCATAGAGTCTTATTTAAGGTTATGAAGTGTACCAACATCTTGAGTAGAAGGCTGTGAGATGGTTTAGGAAAGTATTCCCTTCTTTCTTATCGATATCATACCTTAGAGTTGAATATGGTTTTTTATTAACTAATGATGGCCTTTTGTTTGTTTCTAGGTCATGTCGCCATGAAAATCTCCCCATCAATGAGGCACTCCCGAACAACAAGTTCCTCTACTCCAATAAGATAATGGAGTGTCTCATGCCGAGTTCCAATTATCTTATCGGCCCAAGCATTAGCCAACCAATCCTACTGGGAGATACTTGTTCCTCCTCAAGTGCCTACTACGCTGCTAGAATTTCATAGGTCTAAGGCGGAGGAGGACCTTATTGACTTCATTGAGGAGGCTTACCGAGTAGTTGCTGGTGTCGCCCAAGCTACACATCCTTTTTTAGGATAAAATAGTTATTGTCAAGATATATAACCTAACCAAGGTTAGGATCGAATCCCACAGGGAATATGGTAGACTTAGAAGAATTCAATGCAATTCGTGTTGATTAACCAACTTATCTCCCCAAGGGGAGAGGGTTTGTAACAACTATGAAAAGTAATTCTAAACTAAGGCAAGTGTTAAATCAGTATCAAGAGTTATTATAGTATTGTGTTCCCCATGATTCCCTAACTCAGCACTACCAGATAATCAAATTCTTTTCTAGTGTGTAGCATGAAGAACGGTAAGTTAAGTTCACCAAACCCTTTGGCCCAGGCGAGAGGAAAATGTCACAAATGATTTGGTCCATCCCCGTAGTGTGATATTACTAACCCTTACCTATTGTTCCAGTACAACCTCCCCTTGGCCCAGTTCGGTTTATTAGATGAGAAACATCAATTGAAACTTGTTAATTAATCTCTTTTTCGATTCATTACTACTTTGATCAAATTAGTAACATTAGGTGAGTTCTAATGTTGGTCATCAGTAGAAAGCATTCAATATGAAG
This sequence comes from Solanum ossicruentum, assembly GCA_025774065.1. Classification (NCBI taxonomy): domain Eukaryota; kingdom Viridiplantae; phylum Streptophyta; class Magnoliopsida; order Solanales; family Solanaceae; genus Solanum; species Solanum ossicruentum. Next base: position 6,271 of record JAOTQR010078633.1, read on the forward strand.
AGAATCAATTAATATATGCATGCACACTTTTCAAGAATTACAAATTATCTGGTTTTACCTTGGTAGATCTTCATGGTTCCCACAATCCTAGTTGTGGATTTAGCTAATCATGATCAGTGTAAATACAATACTTATGAATTTAAATAACATAATTGAGCACTTACACAAGAGAATTAAACAGAAAGAATCCAAACTCTTCACCAAGAATAACAAGATTGAAATCAAAAGAAGAAATAAAGATTTACAAGTGTCCTCTCAAGCTCTCTAATGTTTTATCATGTCTCTCTATTGTTCCTTATAAAAAATAATCTTAAAAACCTATTATTTTGTTCAAAATACAAAACAAAAATGGAATAGGATAACCGAGTCGACAAACTCTACGGGTAGTTCGATGGGTCATATAATGTTTTACGATCTGTAGATAGGCTTTCTGAATTACTGCTTCAAAACTGGGGCTGACTTCTACGACACCCTTCTATGGCCCGTATAAAGTTCTAGGGCTTGTAGGGGGTTTTGTCTAATGATTTTTCACTAACTCCCCACCTTCTGATCCGTAGTGCATGATACCAAGTCTACGGCTTGTCTACATGTTCGTACACTTAACTTTAAAAATACATCCTTCATTAGAATTGTCTATGAAACCATCTTTACCACCCGTAAAATAGTCTATGGGTAAAAGGTCTCGTGAAACCTTGCTTTATAGATTCTGCACACTTTACCCAAAAAATGTGCCAACCTTGTAATCCTGCAAAACAAACATAAAAACATATCAAATCTACTAACGTCGCATTGATTACACAGAAAATTCTAACTTTTAAGTATTAAAAGTATTGTATTTTGATAGCACATCAACACCATCAACTTAAAATTGTTGTTTGTCCTCAAATGACAGACTCAATATGTATAAGTAGCATAGTAACATATAAACCTCAATATAATGGCATGTATCACATCAAACTCAAGAATAGACACCCACACCACTTTTAAAAACACATCAGATAGCTAGGTAGCAAACCAGTACAGATCAATACATGTGACAATTCAACTATGACCAGCAAGGTAGTTATCAACAAACCACAATCACTTAGTCTAATGTTAACAATGCAATGCAAGTGCCCTCACAGAACGAAGTCCCATATATCTCTCAAAATGATATTCTTAGATTATATTCTTGGGACTATTCTAAATCACTTACTCTCACAATAGACATTCAAATACCATGCTCAATATCATATGCTTGCCCCTATACTCGTGACTATGTCTTTTAGCTACTTGGACTAGGATCACTTTAGAACTTTATTGGCTTGTACCATAGGCTTAGGGGGCTTTGATCACGCTCAAGATATGTCTCTCTTTTGAAGTCAAAGTGATCGTCAAAGTAATAAACCTAACCAAGTTTAGGGTCGAATCCCACAGGAAATATAAGACTTTCCAAATTGATTCACCAATAAACAATTCAAGGATTAACCAATTCAATTCCCAAAAGAGGGGGGGGGGGGAGTTGCATTGATTGATAAGAAACTCAACTAAACTAACTAAAATGCAATGATGGAGAGACACTTGGGTATTCTCTTCCCTATTATTATCTAACTCAACATCTCCGGATATCATAATTCTCAATTAGAATATCACATATAGGACGGTAATTTAAGTTTCTCCAACCCTTTTGTCAAAGGTGAAGGTCGAATTTCACTATGGGACTTGGGCATCTCCATAGTGTCCTCAATTAACCATTACCCATGGTCCGAGTCAATCTCTCCTTGGTCTAGTTTGGTTGAGTAGACGAGAACACATCATCGAATCCTGTTAATCAATCCCTTTTCCTATTTATTACCACTTGGATCAGGAAGGTAACATTAGGCGAGTTCTAATGTTGGCCACAACTAGAAATCATACAAAATGAAGAGAAATGATTAATACATGCAAATAACCATTTTAAGAATTGCAAATAATCCATGTTTTCTAAGTTAGATTCTCATAGTTCCACAACACCATGTTGTGGCTTTAGCTACTCATATTTTGGGCAAATAAGGAAACCATGAATAGAGAAGACATGTTTAATCACTTACCCAAAAAGATTGAAGACCAATAAAACCCAATTTGTATTGAGAATCACAAGATTGAGGGGGGGGGGGATTGCACTGATTGATAAGAAATTAAACTAAACTAACTAAAATGGAAGACAATCAATGATGAGAGAAACTTGGATATTGTCTTCCCCATGATTATCTAACTCAACATCTACATATATCACAATTCTCAACTAGAGTATCTCATATAGGATGGTAATTTAAGTTACTCCAACCCTTTGGTCAAAGGTGAAGGTCGAATTTCATTATGGGACTTGGCCATCTCCATAGTATCCACAATTACCAATAGTCCCAGCCAATCTTTCCTTGGTCGAGTTCGGTTGAATAGACGAGAACACATCATCGAATCCTGTTAATCAATCTCTTTTCCTATTCATTACCACTTGGATCGGAAAGGTAACACTTGGCAAGTTCTAATGTTAGCCACCACTAGAAAATATTCAAAATGATGAGAAATGATTAATACATGCAAATACCCATTCTAAGAATTGTAAATAATCTGGATTTTCTAAGTTAGAATCTTATAGTTCCCACAACACCATGTTGTCGGTTTAGCTACTTATATTTTGGGCAAATAAGGAAACCATGAATAGATAAGAAATATTTAAGCACTTACCCAAAAAGATTGAAGAACAAGAAAACACAATTTGTATTGAGAATCACAAGATTGAAAGATGACTTGAATCCATAAGTGAATCTCTTCTCTAATATTTAGTCTCCAAAACTAGAAACCTAAAAATGCTCTAATTTTGTGCCCTCTACTCTATCCTCATCTATAATCCATGAAAAAGTATGAAAATAACACTTAATGACCTAATATTTACTATTTATATTATTTACAAACAAGTTACTAAAATAATTAGAAATATTGGTTAGCGCACCCTACGACTTGCAGTTATGATTCCTAGCTAGGGTTACGAGTCGTAATCGTGCTTTTGTGTTAAGCTTTTGGATCTTGGACTTCACTGATCTTTGACTCGTATTGTCTTCTCATAGTCCATATCTGCAGCACTTGGTCCAATACTAGAGAACACTGGAAATTTCAATGAAACCTTCCAATGTGGCTCATAGAATGATCTACGACTCTTAACGGGGTTTCGTGTGGTTGAACTTCAGTTTTTGCTTCACCACTAAAAATCTCCATGAGGCCACCACTACGACTTGTATACTGAGCTACGACTCATAGAGGGTCTTATATGTCTTCAAAAACTAGTAAAACCTGCAACTTTTCCCAAAATTGTGCCAACCTACTTTTCTTGTAAAAACAAACACAAAAACACATAATAACCATAAATATCGCATTGAGAACACACAAACTCTGAAGTTTTATGCATAAAATGTGCTATATTTTGATAATACATTAACATCCTCAACTTAAAATTGTTGTTTGCCCTTAAGCGATGACTCAATCTAACTAGATAATACAACAACACAAAGAACAGAACTAAAGGCATAAATCTTGCAAAATTTAGGCTCAGGTACCCACACCAACTTTTCAAAACAAGATCAAATAGCTATTTTGGCAAACTAGAATGTAATGATGCATTTAACGACACAACTATGACAAGCAAGAGAATATTCGTAATCCACAATCACTGAATAAGTCAAGTGCTAACAATAAAATGCAGATGCCGTCATAGAAAAAATTCCCAAGTAACAAATCAATTATGATTGCAAGACTAACACTTGGAGTTTGAAAACATACTCACACTCATAAAGATATTCATGAACATTGACTAATACCATAGGCTTGCCCCTATGTTCGTGACTCAGATTTTCAACTTGCCACACTAGGATCACTCTAGGACTTTCTAGGCTTGTAACGTAGGCTCATGGGCTTTGGTAGGGCTTTTTTGGAAACATAGTGACTAAAGACCATCCCATAACCCTATTTTTCACCACTTTCACCTTACCAATTCAAGCATTTCACCTTATTATCTCTTTTTCTTCATATTCAAGCTTTTCAAGGTATTTCCTTCTCTTTTGTTTTAACTTTTGCCTCATATTCACACATCATTTTTCTTTTAATCTCAATCTAAGATATATAATTTTCATTTTATTTCTCCTGGTACATGATTTTTTCTTTTTTCTACTCAATCCCAATTCACCACCTTATTCTTGTGATTCTACCTCTACACCGTCCACCCTCAACTTAGGCTTTTATCCTATTTTGAAGTACACAATATCCATTCCCCAAACTAGGGCCACTTTTGTTAGACACCATCAAATTAGGCATTTTGCCTCAGTCAAGGTTCATAATGCTTAAGGATAGACCAGGGCCAATCTCAAAGGTTTATCCTTAGACAAAACTAGGCTAATTAGGTATTTTAGAAAGAATTGGTTCATGCAAGGCTCAAGTTTTGGAACAAGGGATAAAACATCATTTGGTTAGTTATTTAATTCTAAATGGACTAAATAAAGAACAAAGGCCTAGGATCACCTCCTAATCCATTTAATCTACAATCTAACTTAGAGTAACAGGGCAAGTTCTGAATTAGCACAAAATATGCATAAATCTGACAAAATAAGCTCACTCACACATGGCATTGCATACATTATCAACAAGAAACTTACAAATCATGCTTCATATCTCAATTACCCTCACTCATCAAGACAAACATTGCCAAACACCCAAATATGCATGGTTTCAGTTTAACTACTAATCAAAAATTTTGGTGGGTACCAATTTTCAAAATATTTAAAAATAATCATCAAAACATTGTACATGCCATATGTTCAAGTACTATATGCTACAAAATGCTATCTAAAAATTCCTAAAGATACTGGTTCATCAAAAATTATATATCCACGAGGAAAAAAAACACAGGCAAGAAAACCTCGGGATCAGAACTTGGGGTAGTTATAGACCTTAAGCTACTCAGACTTCACCCTAGTGCATAACTACCCACACCCCATCGAAAAAACTGTACGTTGTCCTCAATGTACAACATCAAAATCAATGTAAATACAAGTGGTCAAAAACAAACATATCTTAGTGCCTAAGCACCAGTCTCAGTCTGCATCTGATCATCTCCCTCCTGTGGGGTAGTTTGCATAATAGCCACACTCTATCCCGATGAGCCAATACCCATCGAGCTATCATGCTCCTAGGCTAGTCTCAACTCCTCTTCTCTCCTTAATATCCTCAAGACCATCCCGAGGTCACCCTCTGCCTCCTCCTCATCAACCTCAGAGATTTTCTGATGCTCATGCCTCTCCTCTGTCTTATCACCCTCTATAAGGGGTCTCTTCCCACGGGAAGGTTGTCTGGGATCCTCTATGGCAAATAGATCAAATAGTAGCTCTAAAGGTGTAGACATTGGAACTGTAACTAGCACCACTAGTGAAGAAGTCAAGTCAGCCCTAAAGTTTGGAATCTCCTCGTGTTTGGTTGATAGATCTAATGGTCGGGCCTTGGCTAACCTCTTCTGCATTGGGTCCTCAAAGGAATCAATGCAGGCAACCACCATAGAAACACGCTCCTAAATAGTAGATATGGTGAACGCCTAGTACCACTCTTTTGAGTCCACAACAGTCTGCTGAACGCATGGCCTAAGCTGCTGAAGAAGCCGAGACAACTAGGCCTCAGTCTGTGATAATCATTTCACCATGGCCTGAATAGAAACCATGAACATATGAACCATGCTCGGTCTAGGAGTCTGTGAAGTACCGATCTCTGGTACAGGAGCAACTATAGTTGGACCTCTCTCAACATTGACTACCTCAGTCTGCTGGGGTCACTTATCAGTAGTAGCAGCTGGAGTAGTACTAGGGGCAGTTGTCGAACACTCTGATGGTGGCTTTGGAGCAAACATCTCTAGCATAGGAGGAGGCTGTGTCATCTGAAGTGCCACAAGGTTCTCATCAGCCTTAATTAGGCTGGTCTCTAATATATGCTGGGCCGATACCAACTAGTCATGATGAAATAATATTTGAACTTTGGACTCTATGCAAAGTCTTTAGATCAAGAGCAGAAATGGCGATGCATGTTGCCCACTTGAGTGCTGACTCAGAATATGCTCCGCTATGAGTTGGGCCCAGCAATGTGGTAGCCAGTCAAGATACTAGCAACCAATACTGCTTGCTCCGGTGTAAGTGTGCTATCTGCTAGTATAGGCCGGGTACGAGACTCGATAACCACCTACATAAATTTGGTGGGGAAAGGAAGTAAAGCCTTCACAATAGGCTCTATATGTGTGGTGACCCAAGCAGGATTACCCCCTGCTCTTCAAAGTAACAACCAATTATCTCAACAACTCGGTCCTCTATACCTAATCTTTTGAAATTAACGTTGTTCAAGCTTGCCACAATCTATAATCAAACTCAGCTGTCAACCTCGGGGCTCTATACTTGGGCCCAAAAAGTACATGGTTGATCGTCTCCTCCAAGATATCGACCCGCCACCCTCTCACTAGTACCTCTCGCAACCTCGGCTATGTGAGAGGTCTCTTTCCCTTAGGAAGATCACGAAGAATAGTGGCTATGTAAGCTACCTAGAATTCCTGTACCATAGGTGGGGCATATCGTCCAAGCTTATCCATCAGCTAGTTGAACCCATATCGTGTCCTTTAGTCTTGGTATATGGCTCAATCTATCGTTAATAACCCAAGGCTCCTCATATATCAACCATACGATCTTGCCTTGCCCCTTTGGCTGTAGACCCCCTGTGAATATGGCCTCCATAACCTCGACACCCCACCGATGAGTATGATCCGGTACTGGAGAAAATGATGGAGCAACGGAGGACTCAGCATCTCCTCTAACCTGGGAGCCCTCATTTGAACTAGACTCCATACCTAAAGTAGTCATTTGGGGTGAACCATTATCACTCTCATCATTGGCTTTCTCATCAGATTGGGAAGGACTATCAACATAACCTAAGTTTGTGCAGCTTTTGCTGCAACTCTTGTTTGAGGCACCCAAGCCTCTCAGTCTGGACGAACATTAATAACCTCTAATGACTCATCATCCGAATGTTTCTCATTTGTAGGCTCATCAATGATCTTCTTTTTAAATGCCTCAATCTTTGAGTGTTTTCCCTCTAGGGCCATAATACCTGAAGAATAAACACAAATAAACTATCATAAGCCCCAATAATCAACAAATGAAAAACAAGAAAAATGAATTGGATCAGTTGCTATCAGCTACCACCAGAACTAGTTATGATTCGTCGTTCTAACTATGAGTCGTAAAGTGTTCCCATACAATAAAAGTCAACAAAAATATGGAACACTGGAAGATGGTACAAAATCCAGTGATGACTCGTAACTTGGGTTATAGGTTACAACTAGGTTCTGTATAAAGTTCCAAGGAGAAAAAGTAAAATAGGCCAGATTCCACGAGTCCTATCTATGACTTGTAGAAGGTATTGTATGATGACTATTCAGAACATCAAATCACTGGAATGTCATGACCCAAGAATAGGGCATAGATGTGACATGGTGTATGGGGAATCTAAACAGACCCCAAGCTAGCCTCTTAACATATCATTACACATCCTTGGTCCCAGAAGCAACAAAACAATCAACAAGAGATAATAAATAGGGATAATCGAGGCTAAGAATAACTTTCATATCATAAACAACAAGGTCAAGAGAGAGTCAAAGCTCATAACATAATACATATCATGCCCAACAACACCTCTAAAGCTTAGATACATAGAAAGGGCCAAGACACTATTATAATAATGGAAATAGGTAATCCAAACATACAAGATATAATCTAAACATAATCTTAAGAGAAGATAGATATTGTCCCTGGACATAAGGACTCGCCATAAGCTAACATGAACAATCCATCTAGCCATGGAGAGAATCAATAGGAGCTATGGTTCCTATATGTTGATATCATGTAGGCGTAGAGTATGCATTAGTACGTTTGAATGTACTAAGTATGTAGGATGTAATGCAACAAGATATAAGCATCATAGGCAAAATGCATAGTCATAAGCAATGAATAACATACTAATAATATGACATGTACGAATGATGCTTGAAGTAAAACCATACTTATATAGAATATAATACGAGTGTAAGGAGTGAGCAATATAGTACAATCCAAGGCCTGCCACCTCCTTAGAGAGGCATATGAGGTACAAGCCCCTTCATAAAGTTGACGGGGTACAAACCCCCTAACAAGGTTGATGGAGTACAAACTGACTAACAAGGTTGATGGGTACAAACCCCAACAAGGTTGCACAGGCCTGCCACCTCCCGAGTGAGGCAATCGAGCTACAGACCTTTCAACAAACTTACCCAGGCCTACAACCTCCCGGATGAGGCTTGGTCATCCCCAACACTATTGAGACTATCATATACATACATTCCTCTCATCCTCAAATAGTCATCATATATAAACCTTTCTTTCATTATCATAAAGTCATTCAACTCATAAGACATGCATTGCACCTTCAAATCCTCAATAAATTATAACCAAATATTTTATCAAACACTTGACGGGCATGTAGTGCTAGTGTAAAACCATACCATTCAAGAGTGAAATCATGCAAGAAAGTCTATGTAAAACCATCAATAGATACTTGGCAGCACCATCAAGTAATATACATCAAAACCCTTTATCAAATCTCACAATAGATTTTAGATTCATAGACCAAAACATAGTAAAACAATCACAGTTTTATAAACCCTAATATAGTGTGTAGCAATTTCATAATAAATAAGATCTATGAGTAAATCAACTTTAAATCATGCAATTTTTAAGAAAAGGAAGCTTGGGCATCATGGGTGAAAGGAACCCATGAAAGAAACCCACATACCTTAGCTTTGGAGAATAGCTTGATGAAGATTGGAGATGGAGACTTGAAGCTTGAATGAGAACCTTAAAATCCAGATGAGTTTTGAGACATGAGTTTAGGAGATGAAATATTGGCTAAGTATCTGAATGAGTATTTGGGAATGCCTTAGATGATATGAGTGTCAAATAATGCTAAGTATAGGTATTTTCACGTATGGGAACACTTAGTCCCAAGACTCAAAAGCATGGAAAGGACAAAGAACCTAGGCAGCACAATACACTGAGGCGCATCGTGCCACTCACGTGCCTGGACACTACTTTTCGTCAAATTTGGAAAATTGAAATTGTGAATCGTTCGCTCTAAATTCGGGGTTAGACCCATTTCCCACTCAATTTGACCCCCTGATCATGAATATGAAGTCAAATTTTTGAAATCACGCACGAATTTTGTGATTTATGGAAATTATGATTCCGGGCATTTTCAAGGCACATTTTCAGGCACTTTTTGGGGTCGTTTCAATATCTCCCCCTTCGGAACATTCGTCCTCGAATATCAAGGAAACGAACAAGAAAAGAGTAATCATATAGAGGTCAGCCCCAACATGAATGCAACAATACGCTTTAAAACACCATTTTGAAAATCTCAACATCAGTGTAAAATCACCATGAATCTTTTTAACGTAAACATGAATGCATGCAAATGACTTAGGGGCTAGAACATGAGACATGAAATCACAAAAAAGGGGTTTTACATGATTTCAGAAACTTGAATAGAATGAAAGAGGTACAGATATTGCTCCTCCATGCCCGCTGCGGCTCCCCCAGAAACATTATCGACTTGACAATTCTTCCACTGGGCCTTAACACACACTACACCCTCACAAATCAACCTTTACTCATGTCCACCCAACATCTCCATTGGACCTTCTCCTAAGTCAACTTATCCTCCACAACGTCCATAACCTCAAGAGCCCTATAACATTTGAATCACCAACACACGTCATCAATCTTAGAATCATGAAGAACCGGACAAACCATATCCTTATCTGAAGGCACTTCCCCCTCCTATGTAACCTCACTAATCTCCCTCAACACTCTATGAAGACTCACAAATCATGAACTCGATTCCCTCTTTAACAAGACAACCACTCCTTGAATGAGCCAAACCTCCAAATAGACCCAATCACCAACTTTGAATTCAATCTCTCTCCTCCTCACATCAGCATAGGACTTTTGATGACCTTTGGCTGTTTCCATCCTTCCTTAATCAACTTTACATTCTCCATAGTATCCACAACTAGATCTAGACCCAACAAGGCCATCTCTCCCACTTCAAGCCACTCAATCGGTGATCTACAACGTCTACCAATGAGAGCCTCAAAAGGAGCCATATGAATGCTAGAATGGTAGCTATCATTATAGGATAACTCTATCAATGGAAGATGATCATCCCAACTACTCTTAAACTCCAACGCAGAAGCCCTAAGCATATCCTCAATTCTTTGGATGGTCCTTTTGGCTTGGCCATCTGTTTGAGGGCGGAAAGTCCTACTTAGTTTAACTCTTGTACCAAGGACCCTTTGGAAGGACCTCCAAAAAGTAAAGTAAATTGAGGACCACGACCTGTTATAATAGACAAGGGCACTCCATGCAATCTCACCAACTCATTAATGTACAATTTAGCATGCTATTCGACACCATAAATAGTCTTAATCGGTAAAAAGTGAGCTAATTTGTAATCCTATCAACCACACCCCATGTTGAATCGAAACACTTTCTAGCCTTGGCCAATCCAACCACAAAATCCATGTAAATTTTCTCCCACCTCCAAGTAGGAATCTCTATATCTTGGGTTAGCCCACCTGACCTTTGGTGTTTGGCTTTGACTTGTTGACAACTATGACAATCAGATACAAATTTGGCAATGCCCTTCTTCATGCTTTCCTACCAATCCACCTTGCTCAAATCCCTATACATCTTGGTAGAACCCGGTAAATAGAATGAGAAAAATTATGGGCCTCATCAAGGATTTTCTCCCTCAACACAAGGCACATACAACCTACCTTGTTACCTAAGGGCACCATCTCCCCCTTGGGAGAAAACCTCCACCTTTCCCTTTTTCACCAAGGCCTTCAATTCTAACAAGGAGGGATCAAGATCTTGCTTTTCTATTACTTCACCAAACAATGAAGAATTAGAACCATCAACAACAATAACACTACCATTGTCCACCTCTTCTAACCTAACCCCCAATTTAGTCAACTGATGCACCTCCCTAGCTACCTCTTTATCACCACCATCAACATGTGCTAAGCTACCCATAGACACCCTGCTCGAAGTATCCGCCACAACATTAGCCTTATCGGGATAATACTGTACACTCTCATCATAATCTTTAAGAAGTTCTAACCACCCCTTTACCTCAAGCTAAGAGCCTTTGTGTAAACGCATATTGTAGACTCTAGTGAACAATAAATACATCAATAAGCACCCGATATAACCAATGATGTCAACTTCAAAACAAATACAATGACGGCCAACTCAAAGTCGTAGGTAGGATAACCCTTCTCATGCATCTCAAATTAGCTAAAAGCATAGGCTTCCACTTTACCGTCTTGCATCAACACACAACCCAAACCTATCCGGGAGACATCATAATATGCAATAAACCCTTCCAACCCATCTGGTAAGAATAAGATAGAAGCGAAGATAAGCTTATTCTTCAAGGCTTGGGAACTCCTTTCACACTCATCAATCACACAAACTTATCCTTCTTTTGGGTCAACTTAGTCATGGGAGAAGCAATAGAAGAGAACTCATTCACAAACCTCCGATAGCAACCCGCTAAGCCCAAAAAGCTCCTAATATCTGATGAAGGTCAATGGTCTAGGCCGGTTTCTATTCACATATGTCTCCATAGGATCAATCCTAATACTATCATTCAACACCACATGACATAGGGAGGTAACCTACTTCAACCACATTTCACAGTTCAAATATCTTATCATACAACTCTTCTTACCCAATATTTGCAACACTACCCCCAAATGTTTCACAAGCTCTAAATAATCAATACTTCGACACTAGAGACCACTACAAACATAACAAGGTAGGGACTAAAGACCCCATTCTTGAGACCCATAGACATAACCGGGCATAAGTAAAACCGAAAGGGCACTACACCAAATTCAAAGTATCGAGAAGGATTTCACTTACCTATTAATCACTGGACTCATCTCAATAGAAATAACTTACGTTCAACATCCTTATCTTTTATAAAGTGCTAAATGTGACCATTAGAGATCAATTGTACCTTAAGACAAGAAAAAGACTTAACCCCTTGCAACCACTTACAACCCCTCACTTAAAGACAAATTTAATAGGGAATTGGAATTTAACTCTACTTGGGGACATAACACCAGCGCAACTAATCCATATCCTAAGCATAGCATCAAAATCCGCCACACTAAACCCAACATGTCACAAGGCAAGACTTAATGCAATATAAACGCGAAACAACACCTATGAACTTTCAAACAACAATAGGCTCACCAATGAGGTAGACACTAAAGAGAGTTTGGAACACACATGAAATCCATGAGCAACCAAAAGAATAATGAAAGAGATAGTGGGACTCGGGCCTATCAATTCAAAGACATCAAAGCCCAAGAAAATTTCAACATATCAGTAGTAATATCGGGCACCTCATCTCTTTCTTGAGTCACTTGATCAGCATGACCACCTTTATCTAATGGTTGACCACCCTTACACCTCCTTCGAGCACATGGAAAATCAACTAGTGTGTGACACACTTCATTACATCCAAAACAAGCACTAGAATGCTTCCGACATGGGTCACTATAGTTCTTCCAACACGTAGGGCACTTGGGAATAGTCATTCCACCATCACCTCCTTTACTCTTTTTGTGTCTATGAGGGAAATCTATTATCTTATGGACCTCCTCATAACAAGCATTGGTACCCCTCATGCATGAGCCATTATGGCCTCTACCACATCTTGTGCAACTAGCATAAGGCACTACACCACTACCTTTACATTAGGACTTTAGAACTTCCGTTCACCATGGGCCCCCTTGGCCTCCTTACCTTTCCTCTTACCGTCTGAAGTCTCGGGATCACTGCTTGTTGATCGAGGTGAGTTGCAAATTTTATCGCCGCTTTAGCCAACACCCAAAGAGCATTGTGAACCTCCACATTCGTCAGATCACCGTCCTGAGTAGCTTGAGACATATCCTGTAATGTAACAGTTAGGGATTAGCAATAAGCCCTAGGGAACCTAACTCTATAGGACAACATAGATCATGAAGAGGTGAAACATTTCCTAGAACGCCTCAAAGCCTTCTATTCAAAATCGTGACACGCTTCACCACCATGAATATGACTCTAATTGATGCGGTGTGTTGGATTCTGAGGACCTAACAACCTAGTGCTTTAATACCAAGTTTGTCACTACCCAAGCCTAGGGCCAAGATGTGACATGACACATAGATAACTCAAAGGGACCCCAAGCAAGTCTCTTAACATATCATTACACATCTTTGGTCATGGAAGCAAGAAAACAATCAACAAGAGATAGTAAATAGGGATATCGGGGTTAAGAGACAACTTTTATATCATAAACAACAATAGTTGAGAGAGAGTCAAAGCACATAACATAATACATATTCTGTCCAACAACACCTTTAAACCTTAGATACTTAGCGAGGGCTAAGACAAGTAACCGGGCTCATCCTCATAATAATGGCAATAGGTAATCCAAACATACAAGACATAATCTAAACATAAGATTGAGAGAAGATAGATATTATCCCCGAACTTGAGGACTCACCATAAGCTAACTTGAACAATCCATCTGGCCATGAGGAGAATCAATAAGAGCTTTGGTTCCTACATGGTAATATCATGTACGCATAGAGTATGCGTTAGTACGTTTGAATGTATTAAGCATGTAGGATGCAATGCAATAAGAGATAAGCATCATAGGCAAAATGCATAATCATAAATAGAGAATAGCATATTAACAATATGACATGTATGAATGATGTTTGAAGTAAAAAATCATGCTTATATAGAATATAATACGAGACGAGTGAGCATTATAGTGCAGTCCAAGGACTGCCACCTCCTTGGAGAGGCGTATGAGGTACAAACCCCTTTATGAGGTTGATGGATTACAAACCCCCCAACAAGATTGATGGAGTACAAACCCCCCAAAAAGTTTGATTGGTAGAAACTCCCAACAAGGTTGCACGGGCCTGCAACCTCCTGAGTGAGGTGATCATGGTAAAATCCCCTAAACAAGGTTACCCTGGCATACAATCTCCCGGATGAGGCTTTGTTATCCCCAACACTATTTAGATTATATCACATACATACATTCCTCTCATACTCATATAATCATCATATATAAATCTTATTTTCATCATCATAAAGTCATTCAACTCATAAGACAAGCATTGGACCTTCAATTCCTTAAGAAATCATAACCAGACATTTTACCAAATACTTGGCAGGTGTATAGTACTGGTGTAAAACCATGCAATTCAAGAGTGAAATCATGTAAGAAAATCTAATGTTAAACCATCAATAGATACTTGATAACACCATCAAGCAATATACATCAAAATCCTTCATCAAATCTCACAATAGATCATAGATTCATAACCCAATATATAGCAAAGCAATCACAATTTCATAAACCCCAATATAGTGCACAGTGAATTTCATAATAAATATGATCCATGAGTAAATCAACTTGAAATCATGTAATTTTTAAGAAAAGGAAGCTTGGGCATCATGGATGAAAGAAACCCTTGAAAGAAACCCACATACCTTAGCTTTGGAGAATAGTTTGATGAAGATTGGAGATGAATACTTAAAGCTTGAATGAGAACCTTGAAATCGGGATGAGTTTTGAGACTTGAGTTTAGGAGATGAAATATTGGCTAAGTGTTTTAATGAGTATTTGGGAATGTCTTGGATGATATGAGGGTAAAATAATGCTAAGTACAACTATTTTCATGTGTGGGAACACTTAGGCTCAAGACTCAAAAGCCTTGGACCGGACAAAAAAATAGGGTAGCAAAATACACTGAGGTGCGTCGCGCCACTGATGCGCCGGGACACTATTTTTTGGCAAACTTGGAAAATTAAAATTGTGAATCGTTCGCTTAAAATTGGGTTAGACCCATCACCCACTCAATTTGACCCCCCAATCAACAATATGAAGTCAGATTTTTGAAATAACGCACGAATTTTGAGATATATAGAAATTACGATTCTAGGTATTTTCAAAGCACATTTTTGGGCACTTTTTGGGGTCGTTTCATGGAACTTCCAACAACAGGAAATTATGACTCGTAGACTCATCTATGAGTCGTAAGAAAATCTCATGACAAAGAATTTGTAGGTAACTATTGTACCTCAATTCATCACACAGACCTTACGAATGATTCATATACCATCCTAACAACATCGAAGCAAGTGTATGAACACTCATATTTAAGCACAAATTAACCCGTACCCCAAAAAAGATTTCAAAAAAAAATTTACCCCATCAATTAGGATTTGGCAATCAATACCCAATAATTTCATACTTTCCCAAATTCATTCAAATATGCACCTCTATCACCACCCACCAAGTCGCACACAAATATCACATAATCACATTCAAGATCACTTGGGGTGTAGTTCAACATGTACAACAAGAGTTAATTGCCCTATGATTTCGACTAATTAATAATAGCCCAAATTTAATCACACTCCTATGTAACTGAAAATCAATTTATATTCATAACCCAGTAACAACTATTCACTCAAACAATGAGCATGATATCATAGATTATCAATTACAATATCAAAGGTATAACGGTTTACTTAGGGCTTAAACAATCAATGCAGTTCATAGCAACCCTAGTCTCTCATTGACAACTCATATTCAAGTAAGAATAAAATGCCCACACACCAACTCATTCATATTCATCAACTCAAAATTTCAAAATCAGAGTAAATTATGAAGTTAAAACTAAACCAAGAAACTTATCAAATATGTAGGTGAACTTGAGAAAGAAAAAGAAGATGACTGATGAAGACACCCTAGTTGTCGGAATCTCTTGCTGAAAATGGGTAGCACACAATGGAGAAAATGGTCAGAACTAATGGGGAAAAAGATTGAGGAAAATTTTCGGTCAATTTTAGGGTAAAAGTGGGGTTAAAGTAATTATGACCCCCTTTTATACTTTACCGGGTCAACTTTTTAAATTCACTTGATTGGGTCCATAAAACCTTGACTACGAGTCATAGCTTGGTCCAGGACTCATAAGTTCTTGTCTTGTAGACCATTCAACACTTGGAAAAATCCAGAAACATACCTGGGTTCCACGAACCTCATTCACGACTCGTAGTTTGTACTATGAGTCATAAAGTTGGATTATATATGGAGCGCACACTTATCCTGCTCATTGTAACTCTCTACAAGAAAAGGATTACGAGTCGTAAAGAGAAATACGACTTGTAAGCCTAGTCGTACATACTACATCAAATGCAATTCTCAGCAAAACTTGAAATCTTTGTCCTTACCCTGTATACTCATAAAATGCACTTGCACCTAAGACACAACAAACCCAATGTCAAAAATAACAATCAAAACACAAACAAACAATCAACTTATAATTCAAAACTTAAAATAAACTCAAAACTATGCTAGAACATCAGAATGCTTGGGTTGCCTCCCAAGTAGCGCATGATTTATTATAGCAGTATGACTTAGACATCTTGGGTACTCAGGCTTCCCCAAGATGTGGTGAATCCTTGTCACTAGACATTGCCTCTTTCATCATGCCACTTTGAATCTGCTCTAGTTGTGCTGATACAATTCTGAACTGGCTATTAAGCTATTGAATTGCCATCAATGTTGTAGTTTATTTTGATAATATCAAACTTGATCTCTCTTAACATTTGCTTTTGTGTATTACCCTTTTCTACCAACTAGGCAAATATATCTTCAACTTTAGAAGTTTTGTTTCCCTTATAACAATGGTGCGGTAGCATGAACCAACTGCTCTTATCACTTTCTTCCTCATGGCTTGCATCCTTGGTGTAGTGGCTTCCTTGACTACCCTCTAGAGTATTTACATCTTGCTTCTATTTCATTAGGCTTTCCAGATCTATTTTGTGTTGCTCAAGTATATGGAAGATTTCTGAATTTGTCTTTGCTTTTTCAGTGTTCCTAACAAAGTTATCCATTTAACTAGTTGGTTACTCACATACAGGTCTATACAAGCGATGAATATCAACCAACTTGTCTAGCTGTTTAGAAACTTCTACAAATGGTTTTCCTAAGAGTGAACCACCTATAACAACATCAGTATATGCTTGATTATATCTGGTACAACGCTCGATAGAAACTTGCTACCAGTGTTGTGTCTGAAATGACATCGTCCAAAGCACTCCTCAAGCATCCTTTGAATTGCTCCCATGTCAAAATGAGCGAATCACCGTGAAATTGTTGAAAGCTATTGATTCTATCCATTAACTTAAACCTATTTGATCTAACAGCGAACCTTTCCAAGAAAGCTCTTTGCAACTCCACCCAACTAGTGACCAGACCTTGTGGAAGTTCAGATAACTACAACGCAACATTGCCTGTAAAAGACAATGGGAAGACACGAAGTCCCACAACATCCATAGACAAATGTTGTGTTCCCATTACACTCCTGAAAATGTATAAAACATTGTGCAGGTGGTCATCTAGATCCTCTATTGATAAGCTCATAAACAAAGCACAGTTTTGCAGCATTTGGAGTAGTCCACTGGGAATAGTGAACTTTGACTTGGCCGGTAGAGGCGGCAACACAATAGCTCCCATTATGTTAGTGTTTTCTTGGGCCATTCTTCTTGTAACCCACTTGATCTCTAAATCAAATGGAGTTAAGCAATTGTATTGACTCCTTGTATAGGGCATACAATACCTAGTATATCCTACAAAGAATCTAAATAAACAAAAACACAAAAAAAGTAAAATACAAGCGACTAGGAAATTTACACTTGAATTATATTACTAGTGAATCCAAATGAAAGTCTCACCGTATTTCCAAGCAATGATGCCGTTTTCTTTGATCACACTAAAGATATGCCTCTCTTTTGAAGTCAAAGCGATTGTCAAAGTAATAAACCTAACAAAGGTTAGGGTCAAACCCCACAGGGAATACGAGACTTTCTAAATCGATTCACCATAAACAAATAAATAATTAATCAACTCAATTCCCAAAAGGGGGGTTTGCAATAATTGATAAGAAATTAAACTAAACTAACTAAAATAGAATACAATCAATGATGTAGAGTAACTTGGGTATTGTGTTCCGCATGATTCTCTAACTTAACATTCCGGGGTATCACAATTCTCAACTAGAATATCGTATGTAAGACAGTAATTTAAGTTCTTCCAACCCTTTGGTCAAAGGTGAAGGTTGAATTTCACTTTGGGACTTGGCCCATCTCTATACTATTCTCAACTAACCATTACCCATATTCCCAGTCAACCTCCATTTGGTCTAGTTCAGTTGATTAGATGAGAACATATCATTGAATCCTGTTAATCAATTTCTTTTCCTATTCATTACTACTTGGATTGGGAAGGTAACACTAGGCGAGTTCTAATGTTCGACACCATTAGAAAACATTCAAAATGAAGAGAAATGCTTAATATATGCGGATACCCATTCTAAGAATTGCAAATAATCCGGGTTTTCAAGTTAGATTCTCATGGTTCCTAGAACCCCAAGTTGTAGGTTTAGCTACTCATATTTTAGGCAAATAAGGAAACCATGAATAGACAAGACATTCTTAATCACTTACCCAAAAGATTGAAGAACGAGAAAATCCAATTTGTGTTGAGAACCACAAGATTGAAAGATGACTTGAATCCATAAGTGAATCTCTTCTCCAAAATTAGTCTCCAAAACTAAAACCCTAAATATGCTCTAATTTTGTGCTCTCTACTCTACGAGTCAAACAATAATTGTAAGATGTTAAATGGCCCATAATAAGGTTTTTTGGTTTTGAGTCGAGCAAAGTCAATTTCAGAGATTTTAGATGTGTTACCAGATAAATAGGATGTACGACCTATGGCTTAACCTACAGCCCGTAAATGAATTTCGATAAGTAAATCTAGCAGATTTAACGAGGGGTCATTTGTTCAGTTCCATCATTTATATTTGTAAACTTAGTTATTTAGGGATCCAAATGGGTCTTAAATCAGGTCCTAAACCCTAAGAAGCGTTCATTCTCTCCATTCTATCAACTCTAAAAGATTTTTCTTAGGCAAGAGCTCTCAAGGAAAAGGTAAGGCAAGAATAGGGGCTATCAACATTGTCATTTTCCAACTCATTCTCCCTTTCTCCTATTTCAAGCTTTTCTAGTTGCCTTACTCTCATTTTTTTTAGCTCATTGCCTTTAGTTTTCAAATGATTTTTCTTTTTAGCTCATTGATCAGGGATCTTATTTATTTTTCTTGCACCTAGAGCATATTTTTATGCCCATTTCCATGTACCATAGCTGTTACCTCATTATATTTTATTACACTTACATCAGCCACCCTCAATATAGAGTTTTGGCCTGAGTCGAGGTACACAATGTCCAATCTATGAAACACGGAGACTTTTGGTTTCCACCATTAACTTAAGCTTTTCGCCTCATCAAGGTGTACAATCTTCTAGGAAGGACAAAGGCCAATTTTAGTATTTTACATTTAACAAGGCTAGGTAACTTAGGTATTTACAAAGAGAAGGGTACATGCATGGCTCTAACATTGGGATCAATGGATATATTACATATTTGGTTGGTTATTTAGGCTAAGTGGACTAATATGAAAAATGGCCTAAGATCATTTTCTAACCAACTAACCTACAGTTTAAGTCAGAGCAACAGTGCAAGTTCTGAATTGAAACACAACATAAGAATTTAGCAAAGAAAACTCACCAACACTTAACACTAAGTACACTATTAACAATGACCCTCAGATCATACTTTTCATCATAATTTGACCTTGCTTATTAGAATAGACACTTTAAAACAATCAAACATGCATAGTTGGTATCAAAATAACTAATAAAAATTTTGTGTGGGTGTCATTTTTCACACTAAAACAAACATATGCCATAGACATCAGTGCTACATGCTACTACTACTACTACACATCCTAACTATGCCGGTTCAATAGAAAGTAAATATCTTTTGGGAAAAAGAACACATGCAAGAAAACCCTTCAGATCAAAATTTCAGATAGTTATAGGCCAAGGTTACTCAGACTTCACTAAGGCCTATAACTACCCATACCCTATCAAAAAGCTTTGCATTTTTCTCAATGCAAAAAATATAATAGTAAAGCACAAGGGTGAAAAAAACATACTTGGGCACCAAAGCGTCCGTATCTGGCTAAGTATGACCATCCTTAACCAGCCTAGTGGCCTCCTCAGTGGAAGGAGAATGTCATAAGGGTCCAGCACCCTTTGCTCTCTCTAACTCACGAGCTCGCCACAACTTTTCATCATGCACGAGTGTACCCTGGCGAGCTCATACGATACTCCTACTTCTCTGTCAACCTAGCCTGTAGTCTCACTGTATCAGAATCATCAACATGGGGTCTTTTCTCGAGGGAAGTGAGTGATATATACTCCAGAGCATATTAATCTACTACTACCTCTATGGGTTCGGCCTGTGGGAACACAATTGGTGCTGCTGTCATATCGGTTTGGAGCTATTGGATCTCCGTCTTAATGGCTGTCAAGTCTATTGGTCATGATGAGCTGAGGCTCTACTGTACTTGCCTCTAAAATGCATCGATATGACTATCTACATGTATAAGTCTCTCCTGAATAGCCGCTATCATGAACGCCTGCATGCAAGCCTCAACTTCTGAGATGGCCTGGCGGACCCATGGCCAAATTTGTTGTAATAACTGAGTCAGTTGGGACTCAATTGAGCCTACCCCTACACTATAGCCTGAATGGAAGCCATTGACACATAAACTATGCTAGCGGGTGTTGTCGGTGTACGCACGTCCTCTGGGTGGTAGTAGTGGTCGGCCTCCTCAATCAAAGATCCCAAGTGATGTAATATATCCAACCCTGACTCTATAAAGAGTCTATAAATAAGGCACGAGAAGGGGATGAAGGTGGACCTCTTCAGAGTCATCTCATGTATCTATTCTGCAATCAGGTAGGCCCAATCGTTCTCATAGCCAGCCAAGATGCTGGCAACCTATATTGCATGGTCTGGTGTCAGTATATGATTAGTAAATGTGGGATGAATCCGTGATTTTTACCATAGCCCACCAAAATTTATAGGTGAAGCTAAGTGAGGCCTTCACTATGGGCTCTACTGATGTCGATATCCTCTTAGGGTCCAAGCCATGCTCAGCAGTATGGTCAGCAACCCACCTCATCAAAGAGAACCTGCGAGCCTGGTCTTTCATCAGGGCCTTATCTTGAGTATGCCCCAATCTCTTGTCGAACTCCGTTATGGACCTGGAGGCAGGGAAATCTAGCCTTTCTTCCCCTTGTGATAAGAGCTGAGAACAGTGGTGGTGTATAATGTAAACAATTCCGAACCATGGCTAGGGAGTACTCCCCGATAGTCCTGCCAGCCACTAGAGCTTGTATCTAGTAGAGGTGTCCAGGAGGCCTAGGACACTATCAAATACTGAAGTGATGATGTAGGGTTCCTCAAAAGTAGAATGATCTAGTCGGCCATGTTCGTTTTTCTGTATGCCCTCTTGCTAGATGGCTTGTATGCCCTCAACATACCATTGGCTAGATAGAGCATCCAGAGGTCACGGTGATACTTAAGGTGATGTTGAAGACTCTGTCTCTGACTTGTCACTAGATTCAAACTCGAACTCCTCTTGGATGGAGTCATCCATATAGAGCTGTTATCCTTGTCACCTCCTTCTTCAGATTGGGGAGAGCGAACAATAATATAGTGAGTCTGCGGCTGCCCTGCCTATCTAGTGGTAGCCTATGTCTATGGTTGCTCAGCACTCGGGTCAAGCTAAACACAAAGCTCCTCTAATGATCCACAAGCCTCAGAGTTAATTTGATCTTATGAGGTTTCATCTTGTAGTTGTTGCTGCATGGTCCGCATTTCATCCTTCCTAGCTTTTGGGGCCATGCTACATGAAACACATATATTTAGCAAACACAATTAGCCCTATAAGTAAAGGAATAAAAAAGAAGAACATTTCTGAAATGGCTACAGATGAGTCCAAGAAGGCATTTTTATGAGCCGTAATGAAGAGTATGAGTCATAGAAGGCCCTTGTAGAAGACAAAGTGCAAAAATTTTAGCAACGGGAATTGTATCTATGAGACCAAGTACGACTCGTAGTATATTCCATGAGTCATAGACTGAGCCACAGATGTGATTCTAGTTTTGATTTTCTACAGGCAAGGCCCTATGAGACTTTTCTACAAGTCGTAGATTAATCTAAGGCTCGTAGAAGGTACCGTATAATAGAATCTCAAAAATTGTTAAGTTTCCGGAATTCCTTACAAGGGATAACTATGGCTTGTGGAATGTTACATGGGCCATAGAAGACCC
Organism: Solanum ossicruentum; assembly: GCA_025774065.1. Classification (NCBI taxonomy): domain Eukaryota; kingdom Viridiplantae; phylum Streptophyta; class Magnoliopsida; order Solanales; family Solanaceae; genus Solanum; species Solanum ossicruentum. The sequence goes on from JAOTQR010078633.1 coordinate 28,730, forward strand.
TCATAGCGTGAAATACCCAGAAATTTTAATTTTCCGAGTCTATCAAATGGGTCAAAATTGACATGTTCAACATTCAAAATTAGCACCGAAGCAAAACATAACGCAACAAACCATTATGCATTCCCACATGACTTCACAAATTCCTAATACCCACCATGCAATGATCACACACTACCCCATTGAATACTATTTTACATGCTTATTTTGCAAACCAACCCAATTTGAATATTTAGACATTAAGGTTCACACATGTAATTACACATCGTTTTTCAAGCCACGTATTCTATTCAATTCAAATGACATGTGATGACATGGAATTCAAATAACATACATATGTTTTCGGCATTTAATACTATTCCAAGAACAATGGCAACACTTCAATAAAGATTACGCACAAAATGCATACAAAGGGAACTATTGATTCAAACCTATTAGAATTTAACTACCATACCCATCAATTAATCAAAATTTAATCACATAAATTTCGGTATTACAAGGTTTTTAAGGATAAGATCTTACCAAAATTCAAGCAAAAAGATGTGAAATTGAAGGAGGAAGATGAAGAAGGATAAACCCTAGTTCACTGAAGTTGCTGAAAAACACATCGAAAAGGTGGTGATGGTGCCCGGATGGTTGTTGAATTTACGTGGGGAGGAAGAAAAGGGGTCAGGTATTTTGGGGATTTTTGAGAAAAGTGGGGGTCAAAATTATTTGACCCCCTTTTATACTTTGACCAGGTTGATTTAAGTATTGGGCCTAGACAGTACGAGACCCTGATTATGGGCCATAGAAGTTTCTATGGCTCGTAGCCTGGTCTTGTAGATTGCCCTGAAACGACCCCAAAAATTGCCCGAAAATGTGCCTTGGAAGTGCTCAAAATCATAGTTTTGATATATCTCAAAATTCATGAGCGATATCGAAAATTGGACTTCATATTCTTATTTAGGGGGTAAAATTGAGTGGAAAAAGGTCTAACCTCGATTTTAGAGCAAATGAATCGAAATCCATTTTTCAAAAAATATGATTTCCAGTAATGTTTTACGCCCCTGGCGTGACGCACCAAGGGCATGCCACGGTATAAATTTTTCCTAGTTTTTCAAGTTCGGTTCAAGGCTTTTGGATCTTGGGCCTAAGTGTTTCCATGGGTGAAAATGCCTATACTTAGCCTTATTTCACCCTCATATCATTCAAGACATCCCCAAATACTCACTCAAACACTTAGCTGATATTTCTTCTCCAAAATTCAAGTCTCAAAACTCATCCGGATCTTAAGGTTCTCAATCAAGCTTCAAGTCTCTATCTCCAATCTTCTTCAAGGATTCTCCAAAGTCAAGGGATATAAGTTTCTTTCATGGGTTCCTTTCACTCATAATACCCAAGATCTTCTTTTACCTAAAATTTCATGATTTGGAGTTGATTTACTCATGGGTCTTACTTATTATGAATTTCACTGCACACTATGTTGGGGTTTCATAAAATTATGATTGTTTTAGCATGTTTTGAGCTATGAATCTAAGATCTAATGTGAAATTTGATGAGGGGTTTTGATGTACATTGCTTGAGGGTGTTACCAAGTATCTATTGATGGTTTTACATTGAATTTCATAGCATGATTTCACTCTTGAATTATATGATTTTACGCTAGCACTAGACACACGCCAAGTGTTTGAAAAACTGTTTGGGTTATGATTTCTTGAAGAATTGAAAGTCCAATACATGTCTTATGAGTTGAATGACTATATGATGATAAAATGAATGTATGTATATGATATTATCTCTATAGCGTTGGGAATTGACCAAGCCTCACTCGGGGGGTTGTAGGCCTAGGTAACCTTGTTGAGGGGTTTACTCCTTGATCGCCTCGCTAGGGTGGTATTATGCATGTGCAACCATGTTGAGGGGTTTGTACCTTGATAACCATGTTGGATGGTTTTTTTACTCCATCAACCATGTTGGGGGGTTTATACTCCATCAACCATGTTCGAGAGTTTGTACCTCATCAACCTTGTTGGTGGGTTTGTACCTCATCTACCTATTGAGGAGTTCGTACCTCATTCGCCTCTCCAAAGGGGTGGTAGGCCTTGGATATGCACTAATAATGGTCTCTCCTTTCACATGTATTATGTTCCATATAAGCATGGTTTTACTTCAAGCGTCATTCATGAATGCCATATTGCCATTTGCTTACCCATTGCCCATGTTATGCATTTTGCCTATGGTGCTTATCACTTATTGGATTGCATCCTACATACTTAGTACATTTCAACATACTAACACATACTCTATGCCTACATGACGTCATTATGTCGGAACCAGGTCTCGCTTGACCCTCCTCCTCCACATGACTAGTACGACTCCTCTCAACCTATTTGGTGAGTCCTCCATTTCGGGATGATGCTTATGACCTTACCTATGTTATAAGACTATCTTTCTTTTATGTACATGCTGACTTTGAGGGTGACCTCGATTGCTTGTCGTAACCCCCGCTCTTATTTATGTAGTAGAGGTGTCATTGGACATGTCATATGTAATGTTATGAGGTTTGACTTTCTCTAGACTCTTAATGTTTGTGATATGGAAGTTGTCCCTTAGCCCCGTTGTCCCTATTTTTGAAAAGACCCCGAAAATTACTCGAAAATATGCCTCGGAGGTGCCCGGAATCATAATTTTCATATATCTAAAAATTCGTTTGTTATTTCAAAAATATGACTTCATATTCTTGTTCGGGGGGAAAAATTGAGTGGGAAATGAGTCTAACCTGAATTTTAGAGCAACTGTAGCAAAATCCAAAATTTCAAAGTTGCAATTTCCAGTGTTAAATCCGTGTCTGTGGCGGACGTGCCCTAATGTTATTATGGTCATTTTTGTATTTCAGGTCTAAGGCTTTGGGTCTTGGGCCTAAGCCTTCCCACATGTAAAAATACCAATGCTTAGCCTTATTTGACCCTCATATCATCCTAAACATTACCCAATATTCTTTCAAACACTTAGCCTATATTTTATCTCCTAAATTCAAGTCTCAAAAACCCTCTCCGGATCTAAGGATTTCCTCTCAAGCTTCAGGTCTCTATCTACAATCGTCATCAAGTTCCTCTCCAAAGCTAAGGAATGTGAGCTTCTTTCACCCATGATACCGAAACTCTCTTTACTCAAAATTTCATGATTTAAAGGTTATTTATTCATGGGTCATATCTATTATGAAAATCACTGCACACTATGTTGGGTTTATGAAATTATGACTGTTTTACTATGTTTGGAGCTATGAATCTAAGGTCTATTATGAGTTTTATGAAGGGTCTTGATGTATATTGTTTGAGGGTGTAACAAGTATCTATTGATGGCTTTACACTGATTTTTCTAGCATGATTTTTCATTTGAATTGCATGGTTTTACAATAGCATTTCACACTCTCTAAGTGCTTGATAAATTGTTTAGTTATGGATTCTTGAGGAATTGAAGTTCCAATGTATGTCTTATGAGTTGAATGACTATATGATGATGAAATGCTGATGGAATGATGATGAAAAGGAATGTATGGGTATGATGATTAAAGGAGTGTATATATATGATATTATCTCTATATAGTGTTGGGGATGACCGAGCCTAGCTCGGGGGGTTGTAGGCCCGAGTAACCTATCGAAGGGTTGGTACCTTGGTCACCTAACTCGACGAGTGGTAGGCCCCAGTAAACTTGTTGGGGGTTGGTAACCATCAACCTTGATAGAGGGTTTGTACTCTATCAACCTCGGTGGGGGGTTTGTAGTCTATCAACCTTGGTGGGGGGTTTGTACTCCATCATCCTCACGAAGGGGTTCATACCTCATGCGCCTATCAAAGGGGTGGTAGGCCTTGGCTTGCACTATATTAGTCACTTCTATATAAGCTGAGTTTACTTCACGCATCATTCATACATATCATATTGTTAGTATGCTATCCATTATTTGTGATTATGCATTTTGCCTATGATGCCTATCTCTTGTTGCATTACATCCTACATACTTTGTACATTCAAATGTACTAACACATACTCTATGCCTACATGATGTCACGATGTAAGAACAGTGTACCGCTTGATCATCATCCTCCACTTGGCTAGTACAACCTCTATCAAGCTTGTTGGTAGGTCCTGTATTCCTGGGACATTACTTATGATCTATTGCTATGTATTAAGACTTTCTCTCTTTAATTATATATTGACTATGAGGGTGAGACGATTACTTTGTCTTGGCCCTCGCTCTTATCTATGTAGTAGAGGTACTGTTGGACATGTATGTATCTATGCTATGAGCTTGACTCTATTGACTCTTGATGTTTATCATATGGAAGTTTATCTTTAGTCCCAATTCCCCTTATTTACATTTATCTTTTATTGTCAGTCTAGTTGTTTTAGCGACTAAGGATGTGTAATGATATGCTATGAGTCTTTTTTGGGGTTCGTTCGGGTTCCTCCTTTGCCGGTCACGTCTAGGTCCTAGGCTTGGGTTGTGAAAAAGATGGTATCAGAGCACTAGGTTGTTAGATCCTCGACGTCCAACACCCCGCGTCGATTAGAGTCCAATTCATGGTTGTGAAGCGCGCCACGACTATGAATAAAAGGTTATGAGTCTTTCTAGGAAATGTTTCACTTCTTCATGATCTATGTCTTGCGATAGAGTTAGGTCCCTTAGGGATTATCACTAACCCCTAACCACTCATTCCAGGACATGTCTCAGGCATCTTAAGATGGCGATATGTGGAATGCAGAGGTTCATAATGCTTTATGGATAATGGCCAAAGCGGTGACAACATTGGTAACTTGACTCAATCAACAAGTGGGTGCTCCCGAGACTTCTAGTGGTGAAAGGGGAGGAAGTGAGGCCAAGAGGGCTCGTAATGTGGGTAAGTTCCAAAGTCCCAAGTGTAAAGGTAGTGGTGGTGTGGTACCTTATGCTAGCAGCTTAAAATGTGGTAGAGGCCATGATGGCCCATGCTCAAGAGGTACTGATATTTGTTATGGTTTTGGGGAGATGGTTCATATGATAAAAGATTGTCATCATAAGCGTAAAAGGGGTAAAAGAGGTGGTGAGGGGGTGGAAAGGCCTAAATGCCGAAAGTGTGGGGAGGGCCATGGTGGCCTATGCTTGAAGAAGTCTAATGCTTGCTTGGGTTGTGGTGGATTTGGACACGAAGTTAGCGGTTGTCCTTTTGCTTAACTGAAGGGAGGTGATGGTGGGATGACTAATCCCAAGTGTCGAGGGTGTGAGAAAGACCACGGTGGCCCGTTTTGGAGGAACACTAGTTCTTTCTTTGGATTTAGTAAAGTGGGTCACAAACTAGTGGATTGTCCATTTGTTCGAAAAGGGTGTAAGGGTTGTCGACTTTTGGATCGAGATGGTCATGTTGATCAAGTGGCTTAAGCAGGGGATGAGATGCTCGATGTTATTACAAGTAAGTTGAAGTTTTTCTGGCTTTGTTGTACATGCATTGGTATGCCCAATGTGCCACTATTTCTTCTCTATACTTTTTGGTTGCTAGTAGGACTTCTTGTGTACCAAAGTTGTTGTGTGGAACTTTGGTTTCTATCCTTTTGTTGAGTATATTGTTGCTAGTAGGTTCATAGGTGTTGATCGGGGTTTGTATTGCATGAGGTCTTTCTTTGTGGCTTGTTGGAGTTGGCATGGTGGATTTTGATGTCATTATTGAAATAAAATGGTTACATGCATGTTGTGTCTTCATGGGTAGTAGGACCCATAGAGTTAGATCTCGACTCCCTAATGAGCCCGTCTTTGAGTGGGAGGTTGTCAAATGGTAGCAAGGGAGGTAGGTCCATTTCTTGTCATAAGATACAATTGGTCTCAAGGGGTTGCATTTTATCATCTTTTGAGAATTGGAGGTGTTGAACCTAAGTTGTTTTGTAATTAGAATTGTTGTTAGTGGTGGATGAGACCTTGAATGTCATTTTCTGATAATTTAGATTTGGGGTAGTGTCTTTTGGTTTGACTAGTACACTGGTTTTATGCCTATAAGTCTCATGAGTAAGATCTTTAGTCCCTACTGTAATAGGTTTATGGTGGTTTTAGTGATGATAAGATGGTTCATTCCCTAATGAGGTAGTGCATATGAGTCATTTGAGGGTAGTACTACAAGTTTAAGGAAGAAGGTTGGATGCTAAGGAAGAGAGATGGGAATTTTGGTTGTATGAGGTTGCCTTCCTAGGTTGTGTAATGCTGGGGGATGGTATTAAAATGGGCCTTAGTAGGACGAAAGTTACTAGAGATTAGCCTAGACCTTGACTTCGTTGGGTATTAGGAGCTTCTAGGGTTTAGACGGCTATTATCGGAGCTTGTGAGTAGGTCCTCTTCTATTTTCTCTCCTATGACTTAGACCCTAAGTAAGGCCAATGTTATGACCGGTGTTTTGAGTAAGTTGAGTGGATAGGTCCAGGAGTTGCTATCTCTTGTGTAATTCCTTTGTGCTAATAGAATTCATGTGTGTGTCCCAGATGGTCGCATGAGTCTATAGTGGCTTGAAGAGATCTTTAAAGGTTACCATATGCTCTTGTTGCATAAAGTCTTGTCTTGTGATCTTGATTGAACTTAGCTTGATGGGTTAGAGGTCTTGGGGTGGTTTGGGCTACTTGCATAGCATGCTTCCAATGAGTGTAGAACCCGTAGGTTATAATATGATGATTAAGGATGGATGGTCTATTTGGTCAACTCCGATGGGTAAGTCACTTCTATAAGGTTTCTTTGAGGTTCAGGTTTTGTTCTCAAGTGTGGATGAGGGTGGGTGATATCCCTAAGTGCCCATTTTGAACTAGGAATGAGCATTTCAAATATTGGTGGAGTTTTTTGGTGGGCTTGTGCACTGGTTGTGTCTATTGGATTTCATGAATAGGGTCTTAAAACCCTACCTCGGCATGTTTGTGGTGACCTCTAGTGGTGGAGCATTGATTTAGTTAGATCTTGCGAACCATTTGGAGGTAGTGTTGCAAGTCTTGGGAGATGAGAGGTTGTTTGCTAATTATGATAATTGTGAGTTGAGGGTAACAAGAAGGTGGTTAGAAGTCCTTAAGTATTATGATCTGAGTGTGCATTATGTCCCCCATTGAGGCTAGTGATATGATTGATGCTCTAAGTAGGGTGCCTATTAGTGGTAATGGTGGTGGGGGTAATGGTGGTAAAGAGGTGACTAGTGGATTCCATCAATTGGCTAAATAAGGAGTTAGGTTGGAGGAAGATTAGAATGGTAGTATAGTGTTCTTGATGGTTCCAAATCTTCTTGGGTTAAGAGGTCTAGATTAGGCGAGGCCTTGATTTCTGCCTTATTAGAGTTGGAATTTTTGGGTGAGAAAATTATAGAGTGGAGGATGTCTCCCAAGGGTGAGATGGTGGTTATGTTACCAAGTGGGTTGGGTGTATTCAAGGTTGACAATTAAGTTGAGGACTGTGAGTCCTTATAGAGTGTAGAGGGTGGTTTATAAGGTTGGATAAGTTTGAGGATTGCCTATGGATGTAGATATGGTTCGTCTAGTTCGTCATGCTTCTAGGTAGATGGGATGTGTTGGTTACTCTAGTGCTATAACACTCTTTGAAATTGTGGGTGATATTGATAATAAGTTGGCCTAGGGGAAGGTCCCGGTGGAGGTGTTGGATGGATGAGTGGAGAAGTTGATTAATGAGGATGTGGTGTTCATTAAGGCCCTCTTGAAAGGACCATCAAGTCAAAGGTGTCCCCAAGGAAGCCAAAACGGTCTTATGGGAGCGATATTCGTACCTCATTCACTCTCATCAAGCCTAAGATAGCGACTAAGTTCTTCCTGTGATTTCAAGTCGTATGTTTCATCCCCTACATCATTCATATGCATTAATGTATAAGTTGGCAAATTTATGATGATTTTACACTTATGATGAGATTTTGAAAATGGTGTTTTAAATGTAATGTTGCATTCTTATTGGGGCTGATTTATTCATGATTACTCTTGTCATGTGCATTTCTTTTACATTAGGGGACAAACATTCCCAAGGGGGAGATATTAAAACGACCCGAAAAAGTGCTCGAAAATATGCTTTGGAAGTGCCTGGAATCACAATTTCCATATATCTAAAAATCTGTTCATTATTTCAAAAATCCAACTTCATATTCTTGTTCGGGGGGGGGGGGGGGAGAATTTAGTGGGAAATGGGTGTAACCCGAATTTTAGGGCAACCGTAGAAAAATTTGAAATTTCAAAGTTGCTATTTTCAATGTTAAATACGCGTCTGGGGCGCGACGCACCCCATGTTATTTTGCTCATTTTCTATTTCAGGTCCAAGGATTTGGGTCTTAGGCCTAAGCCTTCCCACACGTGAAAATACCTACACATAGCCTTATTTCACCCTCATATCATCCTAAACATTCCCCAATACTCATTCAAACACTCGACCAATATTTTATCTCCTAAACTCAAGTCTCAAAACCCTCTCCGGATCTAAAGATTTCCTCTCAAGCTTCAAGTCTCCATCTCCAATATTCATCAACTTCATCTCCAAAGCTAAGGTATGTGGGTTTCTTTCACCCATGATACTCAAGCTCTCTTTACTCAAAATTGCATGCTTTAAAGTTGATTTATTCATGGGTCTTATCTATTATGAAAATCACTGCCCATTATGTTGGATTTTATGAAATTGTGACTGTTTGACAGTGTTTGGAACTATGAATCTAAGGTCTATGGTGAGGATTGATGAAAGGTCTTGATGTATATTGTTTGAGGGTGTTAGCAAGTATCTATTAATGGCTTTACACTAATTTTTGTAGCATGATTTCACTCTTTAATTGCATGGTTTTACACTAGCATTACACTCTAAGTTTTTGATAAAATCTCTGGTTATAGATTCTTAAGGAATTAAAGTTCCAATGTATGTATTATGAGTTGAATAACTATATGATGATGGAATGATGTTGAAAAGGAATGTATGGGTATGATGATGAAAGGAGTGTGTGTGTGTGTGTGTGTGTGTGTGTATATATATATATATATATATGATATTATCTCTATATAGTGTTGGGGATGACCAAGCCTAGATCGGGGGGTTATAGGCCCAACTAATCTATCAAGGTGTTGGTACGATGGCTGCCTAGCTCGGGGGGTGGTAGGCCCAGGTAACCTTGCTAAGGGTTGGTGTCTATCCACCTTGATAGGGGGTTTGTACACTGTCAACCTCGGTGGGGGTTTTGTACTCTATCAACAGAGGTGGGGGTTTGTACTCCATCAACCTCATGAAGGGCTTCGTACCTCATGCACCTATCCAAGGGGGTGGTAGGCCTTGTCTTGCACTGTAATGGTCACTCCTTACACTTGTATTATGTTCTACATAAGCATGGTTTTACTTCATGCATCATTCATACATATCGTATTGTTAGTATGCTATCGATTTCTTATGATTATGCATTTTGCCTATGATGCCTATCTCTTGCTTCGTTGCATCCTACATACTTAGTACATTCAAATGTACTGATACATACTCTATGCCAATATGATGTCACTATGTAGGAACCGGTGTATTGCTTGATCATCCTCTTCCACACGGCTCGTACGACCTCTATTAAGCTTATTAGTGAGTCCTCCTTTCCGGGGACGTTACTTATGATCTATTGCTATGTATTAAGACTTTCTCTCTTGACTTATGTATTAACTATGAGGGTGAGCCAGTTACTTTATCTTGGCCCTCGCTCTTATCTATGTGGTAGAGGTGTTGTTGTACATGTTATGTATCTATGCTATGAGCTTGACTCTATTGACTGTTGATGTTTATGATATGGAAGTTAGTCCCAATTCCCCTTGTTTACATTTATCTCTTATTGTCATTCTAATTATTTCCGCAACTAAGGATGTGTAATGATATGCTATGAGGCTTATTTGGGGTACCTTCGGGTTTCCCATTCACCGATCACGTCTATGCGCTAGGCTTGGATCGTGTCAATTTCACTCTATTGTTGTTGTATTTTATTGATTTTGTGATCAAAGATGTGTAATGATATGTCAAGAGGCTTGCTTGGGGTCCCTTCGGCTTCCCCATGCACCGTGTCACATCTAGTCCCTAGGCTTGGGTCATGACATACCCAAACCCTAATTCGAGAGTTGGTTTTCACGAACCATTCTACGAGCCACATAATTACATACTCTCGTAAAGTAGGTCATAGAAACCCCTAAAACTTAGCCAAAAGTAGAAAACTTACCTGGGTCCATGAGCCCCATTCACAACGTGTAGTTTTATCTACGATCCATAAAGTTGGCTCATAAACTGGAGTGCACATAAATTTTCTCATTAGAAGTGTTCTACGAGTCAGTGTACATGTCATGGTTTGATATGTGGCCCATAGAACCAGTCGTAGAAGCACTTCTTGTTGCCTATTCAGTCTAAGATGGCTGACTATGACTTATTCCTGTGTATTCTTCACAAAACATCCTATTACCCTATAGGAAACAAGTCCAATGTCTAAAACTTACAACCAAAATACTAAAATTTAAACTAGCTATAAGTCTGAAAGCTAAAAACAAAACAAAACTAGTATTATTACATAAAATATCATGGGTTGCATCCCAAGTAGCGCCTGATTTATTGTCATGACACAACTTGGTTGCTCAAACTTCACCAAGTGCCTAAATATTGTCTTTAGGTCATATGGTCTCTTCATCGACAAATAGATATTGAATACAACTCCTTCATATTTCAATAAAAACTTGAGTTGGCCGGCTTACATATCCACTGGTGCTCATCTAGTGGCTAGGAAGGGCCTTCCCAAGATAATTGGGACTTCGACGTCAACTTTGCAATAAAGGATACAAAAGTCTGTGGGGAATATAAAATTCTCTAATTTGATAAGGACATCATATAGTATCCCCATAGGCTTCTTTACTATTCGATCAACCATCAATAATTGCATGTTCATCTGAGTAGGGACTCCCAATCCTAGCTTCTTGAAGACTGCAAGGGGCATAAATATTTGTACTGGCAACAAGATAACATGATGCCTTTGCAAACTCCATATTTCTTATAGTACAGTGTATGGTGAATGCGTCGGGATCTTCTCGCATTTGCACCAAAGACCATGTAGCAATTGCACTGCAATGTCGAAGCTTTTGGGAGAGCTCCTGGCTTATAGTCTGCTTCTTCGTAACCAAGTCCTTCATGAAATTTGCATACCATGACATTTTCTCCAATGACTTAATGAGAGAATGTTGATGGATAGTTGTTTCAACATGGAAAGGAAGTACTTGAATTTACCTTCCTTTCCCTTCTTTTTTAGTTGTTTGAGGAAGGGAGGAGGAGGTCTAGGAATGGGCTTCAACCTCTGTGGCATCTCAGCAACATCACTCACCCCATCCTTCGCACGATCATCTCTAGTCTCTATATATTTGATCTCAACTATCTCTTTATGAACATCATCGTCATCAACTGGCATTCAAGGATCAATGGTCTGCTTGCCAACACGAGTAGTCACATACACTGCCCCTTATTCTTTGGATTTTGAACTGTATTGCTAGAAAATGTACCTTTCTATCGCTAGTTGAGTTGAGTTGATATTTGACTGAACTGTTGCTCGATCTGCTTGATAACAATAGAATGAGACTTAATCTTCTGATTAATGTTGGAGATGTTAAACTTCATCCTCCTCAATGTCTCAACCTATGTGTCAGCCTTCTTCAATAGATGATCATAAATCTCCTAAACTCTAGAGCTGCCAGAACTCGAATCTCGATTATGTGGTGGCACATATGAACCATTCCTGTGACCATCTATGTGACCCCAATTAGCATCTCTATCCTGGACCCTATTTAAATCATAGTAACCTCTTCGATTATTGTCTCTGAAGGTAAAATTATGATTATAGTTCTGACCTTGGTTTCCTTGACCCTGGTGCCAATAGTCCTAATTGTACCCTTTGGCATTGGTCTGGAAACCCCCCATCTAATCAATGACAACGCAAGTGTGCTCTTCATACTAACGCTCCTCATACATGGCTACTCGTGAAAGATGATGAAAAACTACATTAACACATTCTTGGTTCTGCTTCATAAACAACATATTGGTACTAATCCAAGCAAGCTCTTGCATCATCTCCTGATTTATTTTTGCTAGTGTTGAATTAATACTGACTGCAGACTAGTTTCTTTTTGTCGACCAATCTGTTGCTCCCCATGCATGATTTGTCTTGACACCTTTCCCTGCTTCTCAGCAACCCTTAAAAATGGCTAATCTAGAAATAAGCCACCCATGATGGTATCAACACATGTTTGGCTATTCTCGTCCAGGGCTCGGTAGAAGATCTCCACTAAGGCATCATCCATGATCTTGTGGACAAATCTCTTACTTATTTAGTTGCTGCTGCAACACTGAAATATCTATTGATATAAAAATATAGAGCTGTAATGTTGTTTATACCAAAGGTCATTTTTATACAAACTAAAAGAAATCTCAGAACACTATAAACACCGTAAAGCCAAATATTATAGACATCTATCATACTTGCTGTAAGGTATGAACGGGCAGCCGTAAATACTCGTTTTAGCAGGTTAAGCATTCCATTTCATATTTACCACTTTTGTGTTAAGGAGAAATCAAGAAACACTCTATTTTGTTTCCCTCACCCGCGCCAAACCCGGTTGCCCCGCTAGCTATTTCATTTTAGCCAGTAGACAAAATTGCTCCAGGATAATTACAGGTGAGTGACAAATATATCCTATAGATACTGAATCAACCATATATACTTTCTGCATAACAATGGGTTTCTTTATTTTATCCATGTATCCACTAGATTGTGGTTGTTGTCACCTCCCGCGCGCTAGCTATGCCTTTTCACAGAGCGATGACTAAGAGCCGAGATTTCAGAATTCTATTACTAGAGCCTGAAAGTAGTGCTTGACTTGATTCCTACCACTGATCGGTATACATTTCATCTATATCGCCGGCCTCACATAGACGGAGATGCTTATGCTTATCATATCATGGCTTCCTAAGATGCTAACACAGGGGCTACTATTGCTACAGGAGCTTATTGGTGGAGCAAGAAGAATGGAGATGGAGATATAGGCTAGATAAATGCCCTCAAATACGTGTACGAAACCTTTCTGGTACTGTACCATTGAAGAGGGAAATTCCTCCCCCGATCATGCCTCGAAGAAGGTAATTCACGAGGAAAGGTCCCACCCAGACACACATAAAGACAAAGATGACAATTGGGGCATGGCACATTGCTAAGGATAGGTTCCTGCTTTGACTATAGAATAGATGAGCATGACACATTCCATAATCAGACTAAAAAAGAGAATGAATCGAGACAGACAACAAAATTGTCACTTTATAGAATTGTTTTGCATTCTATGGATTCCCTAGAGGGGGAGAGACCGAAGAGAAGTGCTTAAGCAAAGCTGGTTGACTTGGAAGTTGTTTAGTTAGAGGAGGACGCCTCAAGACAATGGTGAATGAAAAACACCTTTTGGGGGGTTCTATCGAAGACTTTTAGAGCATTTGTGTTGCACATCTACAAGACGATGAAACTCTATATGATATTCTATTAGATTTGTTCTTTCCATTTCAACAAATGTGAAAGGATATTGCCTTTTCATAGTGGATCCATCTTGGACAACTAATTTATGACCAATCAGTCTTCTAAGGAGGTTCGAGCGTAGATCGCTTGCTTTGTCCTTGTCGATAAGCCTACCTTTGAAAGAAGCTTTCCAAGCAAGCCAGAAGTGCCATTGTGCCAGTGGAAATCTACCAGTACCCGTTGAAGTGAAATTCGCTTCAGCATCATCAACAGACGCAGAAGAAATGGACAAAATCTTATTTGCAGACTCGCCTCAGGATGGAGGGGAGACCGACGTCTATGGTAAGGCACTGGAGAAGCATAGGTGCTAAGGAACCTTTTCTTACTGGTGGATAAAGTTTAAAGAGGGGAGTTGGCTGATAAAGATGGACCGTAAGGATCTGAAGGTGGAAGCTGACATTGTATATGCGTGAGTTGTAGGGAATTTGTTCGGTGTCTCGGGAGTTGCTCCAATTTTTTGATTTGGCTAGAGAGGGGACAAAGTAAGAAGTTTCACTTCCATTTTCACATACTGAAAGTCAAGCCCTTGTAACATAGTTAAGTTTTTTTCTATGATAAGGGGAAGTGGGAGAGGTGAGGAGGGCCCCTTTCAAGCAGACTACTTTACTAGCTTGAATTCATTAAAAGTACATGAACTGATTTAACAAAAGGGCTCGAACTCCAGTGATCTGAGACCTTATTCCCTTATTATGGGAGGTAGGTTATATAGGCGAAAACCCTTAATAGGTTATTTCGATCCCGAAGGGAAAAATAACTGATGAGTGGTATTCCTGGTACCTTCTCAAGTAGGAAGCTTTTCCTTAAAATGACTTCAACTTTTTCGCTGAGGTTGGCTCTGGCATATCGAGCACCGCTTTTGCTTTAGCTGGGTCTACATTC
>JAOTQR010078634.1:0-11145 GCA_025774065.1 Solanum ossicruentum
TATTCTTGTAAGTAATAGAAGAAATTTTTCTCTCAAACTTGTGTTTACCAATGCTCATTGATCCTTTGGCTTCAACAACAACTACGGTAAACTTGTTATCATATAGGCGTGCATTTAATATGTAACCATTATTTACATGTAAGCCCTGTGGATTTTCCCATCTCTGACCGTTATTGTGAATCCTCAGTCTTATATTTTGGACGACAGTGTTCTATTTTCGTGCAATGTTCAGTGTTGTCCCTAAATGACTTTCAATTTAATGTCATATGAATGGCCCATAGTGCGCTGTTATAATGTGATCAGCGTCCGCAAATGGTTAACATGAACATTATATGGATGAATACACTGCACCCTCTTTAGTAGTTGCTGGGGACACTAAGGGTACAACAAACTTTGGGAAGTGAGCTGACGTATAAATAACACTATCTTTAAATACAAGGACATCTGCTAGTGCGACAATTTATGCCTATACAAAAAGCCACTGTAGGACTCATTAATCTGAAGTTCTCCGATAAAAAAATTTACACTACTAGATAAATCTAATAAATTTAATGTCTATAACCTAGAGATGGTGCTCTATTTTGGCCTTTTGTTGGTGTCTCCATCACCGTCTTCATTGTCAGAGCTTCCTTTTCTTCTTCAGCTTTCTTGTAGAAACTCTCCTCATGGAAGTTGAAACGACTCCCCTATCGTCGGTGTGTTCTGTTGAGTTGTCTGTGTTCGACACAACAACATTCTGGAGTTTCAGTTCAGGATCACCATCTTCGCCGTCGTCTATGAAGAACTTCCTTCTCTTCGTCAGCTTTCCTGTAGAAACTCTCCTAATGGAAGTTGAAGTCCCTCCCCCATCATCGGCCTGTTCTGTTGAGTCTTCTATGGTCGACCCAACAATATTCTCGAGTTTTAGTTCAGGTGATTCATCCATTTTCTCTTTTTCTGTAGAGTAAAACGACAATAAAATATTGAGGGCAACATATTGTTTGTAAGATCAATAATGTATCTATTAAGGGAACATGTAGTACTTTGCGAAAATATTTGTAGCACTTCACCTTTTTCTCTTTGTTTCTGCGGTGTCTAAAGGGGCTTATGCACTCCACTCACAGTTCTTCATTCAGTTCGTAAACTTGTCGCTGTATAGTTTTCCTACCCCCATTTCAAATTGAATTTGCTCAATTTAAGCTTGAACACAAAGTCCTTCCCACAAAGACTGTGTGTTTCGGGCGGTATGTTTGTGCCACTTTTAGACAATCTATTAACTAATTTGTGAGAAGAAGTATCAAGCAACTTTTCAGCCACCCCATTAAAAAGCACCAAAGAAGTCTCTCCCCCGTTGTCTTCAACCTTAATTTGGATCTTGTACCTGTGATTCACAAAAATATTAGTGTTCATTAAACTAGAAGACACATATGGTACATTTTAGTTGTTATGTTACCTAAACACAGGGAAATCAGATTTCGTTTTGCACATGCGACATATGTAGATGCCATCCGTAGGCTTGATTTTTTTGTTGCATAAATTGTGGAAAATACATTACCAATCGAAGTATTCATTGATTTCACTGATCTTTGCCCGTAGTGTAACCATGCATTCCTACAATATTTTAAAAGATACATATATAACCTATAAAGTACAAACATGTTGGTTGACTGTAGTTGTAGCAACGGCAAAGGGTCATTATGGTACCAACCTCTATGTCGAAACTCCACTCCGAATGTAGCAACTCTATTATAGTCATTCTATTTTCGAACATTGAAACCTCTACAGGAATGCTAGTTGTGTTAGCGCTCATAATAGTTTGAATCAGAACGGAATTGGGGGTAAACTTCTGTAGCTGTGGAGTGATGATGTCCATTTTGATATTAACATATATTTTGCTTGCGCAGGTGGTAAAAATTAAGTTTACCTGTTATCAAAGTATTATAAGTTAAGCGTCACTATGCCTTATAAATGAGAATGGTAAGAATACCGATATTGTCTTAAAAAGATATTACCTCAAAATTCCTTAATAGTTGTTGCTGTAACAATGACAATATACGGACCAAAGTCATTATATACAAGTAGGGATAAAATGCTTCCCCATGTTCCTCCCAGAATATTTTTTTTGCTTTGATAGACCTGTCATCTCTATAAGAGTAATATATTCAATTAGAATATGAATCAATTTGTTTCAGTAAGACTATAGTGAAATTGTATTATACAATATGTAGAGGCTTGCTTTGAAATGCCTTTTGGTTGGGATGAATGAGTATAAGCGAAAAGTAAAGGTTTTAAGTGGATTACGGATCAGTAAGAATGTGCATGTCTCGCTTTTTCCACTTTGGTCCAACACTCTCTAGACCACCCAATCCGCATAAGCACCTGACCACATCCACAAGTTAAAAAGGAAGTCTATTAATTATGTACATGCAGAATGTGGTTAAGATATATGATAGGAATAAGTATACCTGAGAGCATAGTGTTGTTGTTGATCCTTGAGCAAATCATATCGGGTCGGATAATTTGGAAGTCATTAACAGGGATATGAACAACATCATCCTGCAATTTGTGCACGACAGTTATGTGCAAGAATGTTGTTTTAAAGTTCAACTATATTGGCTTATATTCACCACTTATTTCTGCAACTTTAAAGTTCCGGATAGTGATCGCCGAGCCTTCACTCAACTTATCTCAAAATATGTTGACTTGATTCTTCCATATTACAACAAGTGCATTCCCTGTAAGCTATTTCGTCTGGTCGTTTATATTTAAGAAGAAATCTGCATTACTTTTTGTTGAGTTAGCATTCTCATAGCCTAATAGCGTATCAGTTCCTCAATGTATAATAATTAAAACTTAGAAGAGAAACAGTAACAGAAGATTTTTACATGGAAAAAACTCCTTGCTTAAGGGAGGAACAACCACGACCTGTCACCACAGGATTTACCAACCAAAACCACTAAAGAGCAAAGTAAAGAAATATAACACACACGCTATTTCTCTACTTTCCCTTACAACACCAGCAACTTGTACAACTAGCACAAACAAGGAGCACCCACAAAGCCTGTTTAATTCTAAATTACAACACTTGAGTAGTTAGACTAAAACCCAAATACACCTTTAGACTACAACACTGTCTACAAGGTGTATTCCACACTTGAATCAACTAGAACCGAAACTAATCACTTACCTTTATAGTTTAAGAGTGATCTTACACATTAGAACACAATACTAAACACACAAACAAGAAAACTATAGACCTAGTCCATCAGGTCCCACGTCTGGGTTTGCTGTATATTCTTGCACAAGAAGCGAAGGAGAAACCCTTTCAACTAGAGAATATTCAATATCAAAATATGCTTGAAAAACATCCGTTGAAACCTTGGACTTCTATCTTTTATGTTGTTGTGGATGCGTCCTATGGACCACTGGTTCTTCAGTACAAGTCTAAAAGACATTTCACCAACTACAACAACTTTACAGGTTGTTTTCCATAACTTTCTTCAGCACAATAGCCTGATTGTCTACCTGGTCCTTGACTTAGTTTGTTATTATCAAAGCCTTAGAACAAGTTCATGTTCTCAACAATTTCTCCCTTTTTGATGATGACAAACTATGGCCATCATGTGATTTTCTCCTCCTTAATATAGCGCCCCAGTATTCCCCCTGAATGTATGATCATATATCTTCCACTTTTTGGCATTATTAAAAGTAAAACAGTAAACTGAGATAAGATCACAACCAGAAAATACCAGGTACTTGACAAAGCAAAATTAAAGTAATAACATAGAAAAGAGAGAACACCGATCATATTAGAGATGCACAAAATGAACCATAACCACACCATGTATATTCGAGTCACAACCATCATTCCAAAAATATTAAATGCCTAGGACTGGTCCAAGATCAGCCAAAAAAAAGCTTTCAGGATTCAACAAAACATAATGCAACCAAGGAGGGGGGAAACAAGGAATAGAGACAGAGAACAAAAGGAATACATATGGGTAGGGGAACTTAGGAGCTAGAGGATTTTGGGGCAAGAGATTGGATCAATCTGGCCATGCTTACACTGTGATCTCTGTGAGCCTACAAAAGCTAGTGGGTGAGGGACTTCACCTCTTGGGTCAACTAGGCATTCACTTCCCTTAGCTCATCCACCTCAGTAGAATCAGGTCCTCCTCTAGGTCCCTTGACCAATTCGGCTTGCATCATAACTAATTCAGCATCCTTTGTCGCCAATGCTGTAGTCAGGTCCTTCACCTGAGCTATTAAGGCCTTGTTCTGATCTACTAACTAAGACATAGGAGATTTTTTGGTTTCGACCTTTAGCTACCAAGTTAACACTCAGATAGAGTATTAAAGAAGAATGACAAATTCATGGTCCCCATGATGCCCATACTCAGTTCTATTCCATAGTATTCAAAAACTCAATTCAGTAGGTAGGCATACGCAAGCCCATGTTTCCCTTCTGCCCTATTACATACCTTGGTCATATGTTCCATCATAATTGCTGGTAGATTATTATCGACCAAGGTACTCAATTTCTCCATTAAATACAGGTCAACCATGGCTGCAATTGTTCTCTTCTCAGACCGGGAAAGGAGAACTTTGTTCATAAACTCAAAATAAAGCTGATATTGAACCTTCAAGAACTTTTAAGAGACAGCTGCATAGGTCAGGTTCCTCATTTTGCCAGCTTCCTCTAAAATATACCTAGAAGGGGATCTATCAGCTACAGTCCTTATCCCCTTAGTCTTTACCTTTAAGATCTCCCTTAGAAATGCTTCATCTACCCTAAAAGAGAAATCTCTAATCCGGCTTATAAACCCAGCGTCTACTTGTATTTCAAAGTCGAGGTAGAAGTCATTAACTCCCCATTCATGCAAGTATTTAATAGGCCATTCAAATAGGTGGCCCCAACCTTGAACCTCCACTGCATCCACCAATTCCTTAATACCCGAGCTTCCTTTGGCCACTGGTTCAAACAATCAGCTGTTTAACATTTTCTGTTCCTACAACAAACTCACTCTCTAATCCCTGGAAAGAATTTTTTCAGTTTTTCTTCTTTTCACTTAAGAACCTGGTCCCCTAGTGGAAATATGTTCACTCTCTTTTCCCTTAGCAACTTCCTTCTTTTGAGTCTTAGAATCCTGACTGAATTCACCTTCTGTTCCTCAGAATCTGTCTAGTTGATGTCTTCTTCCTCACCTACTTCGACAACCTGGTCCTTAGGTATGTCAGGTTCAACAACTGTGGTTTTTCTTTATCTCTTCCAGGAGATATGTTTCTATCTAGTGGCCTTCATCATATCTTCTAACAATTTCCACACAGTTCTCTTAGTTGTGTGACTCCTAACAACAGTACTGCTTTTGCTTTCAGTAGCCTTGACCTTGCCTTAATTCGGTCTAACCTAGTTTCTCGTAGAGATAGGTACAGAAGGGACAACAGGCCTCCTCACTCTACAGGATAGTGGTTTTCTTTCCTTCTCCTCCTCATCGTCGTGTAGTGTTTCCTCTACTTCAGCAGCGTTGACTAGTCGAACTTCACTCATCGGTGTCTGATCATAAATGGGCTTTCCTAAAGCTAAAGTGAGATCGGGAGACTTTGGTTCCTCCCTGACGCTTTGGTACCCATCTTTTAGATCGAAAAGATTCCTATCCAGCCACTCAGTTCCTTCAGCTAGGATGTTTGAATCAGTTCCCTTATCCTCTGTAATCTTATCCTCAAAATTCTTTTTGGACAAGGAGTATGAAATATGCCCTAGTGGGGATCTGTTCCCTTGATCTTCTGTAGTGCTGGGAGATGGTTCTATATGGTTTTTACTTGGTAAGATACTGAGGGGTTCAAGCTTGAATGGCACAGATACAAACGATGGAAGAACAGTTGGTGAGGAAGGTGAGGGTTTTTGTGTTAGCGGGTGTAGTTCATCTGGTTTCACTGGTACATGAACAGGGTTTGATAGAAGAGTATTGATATTGGGTGAAGAACCAGTGTCTGGTTCAACACTTATATGAGATGGAGACATTTGTTGACTACCTGGCATGATGACCGGTGTTCTTGCACGAGGAAGATGAAAGAACAAGAAGATGAAGAAAAAGAAGGTTCTTGACACTTTTTGATAGGATGAGAAACAAAAAAGGCAGATGATTAATCATTTAAAAGAGAGGGAAAGAAGTTTCCAGTCCCTTGATTGGTTGCGACTCTTCGGGGACTAGTATAAAGTGATGTCGATTCAGGGAAAAGCTGAATCAACATGACAGGTCCTGAGCATCAACATTAATGAAGCAAGAGATTATGATCAAAATACGAACCTGGTGGTGTATCTGGTCCCTATGTGATTTCACTCTAATCTTTTTCTTCCAATCCTATGAAATTTTCAAGTTGCTAGCGTTTATAGTACAAAAAGGTTTTAACAGACTGTGAGTAGTTTCTCAGATACCTATTGAACACTTTTTAGCCATGGACATAGGAAGAAAAATATCAAAATCATTTTTTAATCTTCATGCTTCTGTTTAATCATTCGCAGCCTTAATATATTTTTCTCAAACTGATCCCTGCATAGTGGCTTTGTTAAAATGTCATTAATTTGGTCCTCAGTGCTACAAAACTTCATACAAATGTTCCTTTCTGCACCTGGTCCCTAAGAAAGTGATGTCTCACATCAATGTGTGTTGTTCTTTTGTGATGAACTGAATTTTTTGCCATGTTCAAAGCACTTGTATTATCATACAAAAGGGGAATGATATCTGTTAACACCCCAAAATCCTCAGTTGTTTCTTGATCCACAACATTTGTGAACAACAAGTAGTAGCGGCAACATACTCAGCTTCAACAGTAGATAATGCTTCTGATTTTACTTCTTGGTCCTCCATGAGATTAATGATGACCCAAGGAAATGAGCCATGGCAGATGTGCTCTTTCTATCAACAAAGTACCCTGCAAAATCTGCATCCACATATCCAACTAAATCAAAATTATCACCAGCAGGATACTAAAGAGACAAACACTTAGATCCTTTGAGATATCTAAGAATTCTCTTAGCATCCTTCAGGTGAGATTCCTTAGTACGTGATTGAACTAGCACACATTCCCAAACTGCAGATTATGTCTGGTCTGCTTGTTTTCAAGTATAGTAATGGTCCAATGATTCCTCTGTACATAGTTGTATTTACTAGGTTACCACTTTCATCAACATCCAGCTTAGTGGTTGTACCCATGGGAGTATCAATTGGTTTTGCATCCATCAACTGATACTTCTTTAGCAGGTCCCTGATATACTTTTCTTGACTTATTAAAGTACCAATAGGGGTTTGTCTGATTTGCAATCCTAGAAAGAAGCTGACCTCATCCATCATGCTCATCTTCAATTCACTTCTCATCAGGTCCCGAAAGTCTTTGCATGGAGTGTTTGTAGTTTCTCCAAAGATGATGCCATCTACATACACTTGTACAATCAACAAGTTCTTTCCCCTAGTCTTCAGAAACAGAGTATTGTAAATCTTTCCTCCCTTGTATCCATGACTGAGTAAGAATTTAGACAGTCTTTCATACCATTCCATTGGAGTCTATTTAGCCCACATAAAGCTTTATCCACTTTTATAACATATCTAGATACTCAACACTTTCAAAGCCTGGTGGTTGTTTCACATAGACTTTCTCCTTAAGATAACCATTTAGAAAGGCACTCTTGACATCCATTTGGAACAATTTGAGTTCCATATAGGTGACAAAAGCAATTAGAATTCTAATAGCTTCCATTCTGGCTATAGGATCAAATGTTTCATCATAGTCTGTATATTCTTCTTGATTGAATCCCTGAACCACCATTCTGGATTTGTTCCTGGTGATAATGCCATTTTCACCCAGCTTATTTCTGAACACCCACCTGGTCCCTATCACAGTTTTATTGGAGGGCCTTAGAACCAGGTGCCATACCTTACTCCTTTCAAACTGGAGCAATTCTTCCTGCATAGAGTTTACCCAGTCTACATCCTTGAGAGCTTCTTTTATATTCTTGGGTTCTATGGAGGACATGAAAGTATCACAGGCCATTAGATTTCTAGTCTTGGACCTAGTCTGGATCCCAGAGTCCAGAGGAGAGACTTGATTATCCATTAGATGGGATGAATAATGTTTCCATTTGTGTGTCCTTGCAGAAGACTGAATGTGACTTCCCAACACATCAGGATTATCATGTGCATTATGTTGAGTATCATTAGCTTTATCAACCTGATCATTTCGTTTTGCATCCTCCTCAAGTTCTCTTGTAGAAGTACTTGATACCTCCAAGAATTCATTATTTACATCACCATCATTTGACCTGCTCCTAATTTGATTAGCATCATCCATCGACGGATCACCTATCAGACTATCCTTTTGAAGTTGGAGTGGCTCATCTTTGTCTGAATATTCTAGATTACTGATATTCTTCATATCTCTAGATTCATCAAAAAGGACATGTACACTCTCCTCAATGCAGAGGGTTCTTTTGCTGAATACTCTATAAGCCTTGCTGCTAGTAGAGTAACCAACACACCCTCATCACTTTTGAAGTCAAATTTTCCAATTTCTTCCTTGCCATTTTTAAGGACAAAGCACTTGCAACCAAAGGCCCATAGGTGACTGATTTTAGGTTTCCTTCCAAACAAAAGTTCATAGGGAGTCTTGTTCTTGAGAGACCTTATCAGACATTTGTTGTTCACATAACAAGGAGTGTTAATAGCCTCAGTCCAAAAAGTTTTAGCTAGTCCAGAGTCAAAATATGGTCCTTCCAACCAGTCTCTACCAGAGTTCTATTTTTCCTCTGCACCACTCCATTTTATTGAGGAGTTCTTGGAGCAAAAACATTGTGATGGATTCCATTTTCTACACAAAAACCATCCAGTCTTGAATTTTCAAACTCAATACCATGGTCAGAACTGATCCCAACAACTCTAATTCCAAACTAATTTTGAATCTGCTTTATAAGGTGGATCAATAAATCTGCTTCTTCATCTTTAGATCTCATAAATTTTACCGAAATGTAACTTGAGTAGTCATCAACCACAACCATGATATACTTCTTTCCTACTCTTCTTTGAACCTTAACAGGACCACAAAGATC
This sequence comes from Solanum ossicruentum, assembly GCA_025774065.1. Lineage (NCBI taxonomy): Eukaryota > Viridiplantae > Streptophyta > Magnoliopsida > Solanales > Solanaceae > Solanum > Solanum ossicruentum. The sequence goes on from JAOTQR010078634.1 coordinate 9,080, forward strand.
AGTATGAATAAGCTCAATGGGTCTAGAAGTAATTTCTTCCTATTTGGACTTGAATGACTCCTTTGTCTGCTTTCCTTGAGCACAAGTTGCACATACTCTAGAATTTCTGAAGTTTACCTTGGGCAATCCACGAACAGGTTCTTTGATACAAGCTTGTTCAAACAAGGATGGACTGATATGGCCAAGTCTTCTGTGCCATAGATCACAGGAATCAAAAGGTCAGGTTGTCCTGCTTTGTGGGATCTGCTACATACATATTCCTGCATCTCAATGTTGTCACCACTACCTCACTTGTTGACAAATTTGTAACCGTGCACTTGTCTGATAAGAATCTTTCATTTCCTTTGTCACAGATTTGAGAAACACTAAGAAGACTGTACTTTAGCCCTTTATCATAGTACACATCTTCAATAGCTTTCTCAAAATTTGCCAATCTTTCTTGTGCCCATGATATAACCCTTTTGACCACCACCCAAAGAGATACTGCCTCCTTCAAATTCCTTCAAATGTGAGAAAGTTTTTAGTCCTTCTAGTCATGTGCTTTAAGCATCCGCTGTCCATGTACCCGCACTGACTGTTTCCTCCTGACTTTTCTTGCAAGTGATCAAAAGTTAGTTTTGGAGAACCATTTCAATCTGAGCTCCTAATAGGCAGACAAGGGCCTATGACAAATTTCCCAGTCCAGAGAGGTAGAGGTCTAGTCCTTCATTTAGGTTGGGACCTGTTCCCTCTATCACTTCTTTCTTATTTATGTTGACAAACTTCTGTTTGCTCGAAGTTCTCCTCAGAACTTCATATTTATCTTCCAGATAGCCATTTCTTCCGCAGTGCAAGCATAAAAGATTGTCAGCAATTGACACATACCTACTTTGTGGGTTATAGTGTGGGTCAATCTTTTTGAATACACCAACCCTTTTTCTCATAACTCCAGCTACAGGACATATCTCCCAGAAGTTTGGAAGAAGCAGTCTGCTTCATAGACTTGTTCAGGTCCTCCTTAACTTTCATTAGGTCCTTCTCAATCACAGAGTTTCTTTCTAAGCCTAAGTTTAATTTTAATTCAGCCTCCTTCAATTTTTATGCCAACACAAATTCATTCTCACTAATCTTTCTCTTTAACTTAGCATCAGATTGACTTTCAACTTCCATTAATTTCAGTAGCTTCCCTTTATCAGTTTCAAGGGTCATAATCTCTACCTCAAGGTTAGCCACTTGAGTAGTCAAACCCATTTTTTTCATCCCGTGATACATCTACGCTATTGCTTAGCGGATCCTTCTCAATGATCAATTCATAGATAGAGTCAATAAGAACATACGCTAGTTTCTTCAACTTTCTAGTAGAATAAAGATATAAGTTATCTTTAAGGTCTAGCAGTGTTACCTCTTCATCATCATCTTCTTCATCACCTTCTTCATCATCAGACTGATCCATAAAGGCAATTGGGCCATCATAGACTTCATCATCATCTTTCACTGCAAGCAAGGATGAGTCTTCAGGTTGTTCTTCCTCTTCAGATTCACTTGAAGAGTTTCCTCAAACTCCTAGTGCCTTTATCATTATCTTGTCAGCAGTTGCCTTCTTCTTATATTTTCTTGGTACCTGGTCCTTTCTTCTATCCTTCCCAGCTATCTGTCCTTCTTTGTGATCACCTTTTCCATGAGGACACTATCTGATGAAGTTTCCATGTTTTCCACAGCCATGACATAAGTTAGTACCACTATATGACCTTCCTGCATTTCCCTATTTTGTCAAGCCATGAGTCTTTCTAACAAATTTCTTGAATCTCTTGGTGAGAGAAGCCATATCTATACCATCAATTCCTCATCACTTTGAACAGTCTTTAGTGCTAATGTTTTGTCTTTCTTCCTTTCTCTTTTGGCTGTATCCTATTTATTATTCAGCTCATGTGTACATAGCGATGGGCACAGTGATGTTATTATCAACTTAAAAATGCACTTCTCACATATCAGGAAGTTCTCACTTCAAGAAAAATCAAGCAATAATCAAGACATATACAGGGAAAAAACTCTATTATTGTAGTAAGGGAAATCCATCAAATTCAAAA